>JXSR01S002901.1:10362-20531 GCA_000969725.1 Ophiothrix spiculata | reverse complement strand
AAATTGAAAAAATGGCTAAATTTAGGAATTGGTGATTTTCATGGCTTGGATCTAGGGATTTTTTGGGTTGCCAATTTTCACATTGGTGTTGCCAAATTGAAAAAGTATCTAAATTTAGGAATTGGGGATTTTCATGACTTACATTTGGGTACTTTTTGGGTTGCCAGTTTGTTTTCACATTGGTGTTGCCAAATTGACAAAGTTTAAGGTTGGCATAGCATATGTGACCTGCCATATCGAAAGGTACCATAAGGTCGGCATAGCATATTACGAGATACAGGCCACTCAAGCTGAGCTTAGTCAAAATCACTTCCAAGGTCGAATGTCTAATTTAATCAGAAATGTTAACTTTGATTCTATCATATTAATCAGGTTCAAACATCCAAAACATAAGACAAGTGTGTTAAAAACCAGATAAAAATCCATTTAAGTATTACTCAGTACAAAAATTTCAAGCTTGATTTTCTCAGAACTATAGTTTTCTGTATCAGCCCAATGCCTTTAAACCAATTTGGTGTGTTGCAAAATTGAAAAAAAATTGCTAAATTTAGGAATTGGTGATTTTCATGGCTTGGATCTAGTGATTTTTCGGGTTGTCAGTTTTCACATCAGTGTTTCCAAATTGACAAAGTATCTAAATTTAGGAATTGGGTATTTTTTGGGTTGCCAGTTTGTTTTCACATTGGTGTTGCCAAATTGACAAAGTATCCAAATTTAGGAATTGGGGATTTTCATGGCTTAGATTTAGGTATTTTTAGGGATGCCAGTTTGTTTTCACATTGGTGTTGCCAAATAGAAATATTATCTAAATTTAGGAATTGGGGATTTTCGTAGCTTGAATTTAGGGATTTTTTGGGTTGCCAGTTTGTTTTCACATTTGTGTTGCTAAATTGAAAAAAAAATGGCTAAATTTAGGAATAAGGGATTTGGTAATTTTCATGTCTTGGTTTTAGGGATTTTTTTTCACATTGGTATTGCTTAATTGAAAAAATGACTTAATTTAGGAATAAGGGATTTTGCCAAATTAAAGTATCGTTGCCAGTTCGTTTTCACATTAGTGTTGCCATATTGAAAAAAGTGACTAAATTTAGGAATTGGGGGATTTTCATGGCTTGGATTTAGGTTTTTTTTTTGGGTTGCCAGTTCGTTTTCACATTGCGTTGCTAAATTTAAATAATGGCTTAATTCAGGAATTGGGGATTTTCATGGCTTGGATTTAAGATTTTCAGGTTCCCAGTTTGTTTTCACATTGCGTTGTTAAATTGAAACAAGAAACATTACATGATCAGTTAAATTGAATAAGGGATGACTTTACCAGAGGTTTTGTGTTGACAGTCACATATGTGACCCGCCATATCGAAAGGTACCTTAAGGTTGGTATAGCATATGTGACCTGCCATATCGAAAGGTACCATAAGGTCGGCATAGCATATTACGAGATACAGGCCATTCAAGCCAAGCTGAGCAGTCAAACTAAGCAGTCAAAATCACTTCAAGGTCAAATTTCTAATTTCATAAGAAATTTTAACTTTGAAGTATATTCTATCATATTAATCAGGTTCAAACATCCAAAACATAAGAAAAATGTGTTAAAAACCAAGATAAAAATCCATTTAAGTTTTACCCAGTACAACAATTTTAAACTTGATTTTCTCAGAACTATAGTTTTCTGTATCAGCCCAATGCCTTTAACCAATTTGGATATAACTTTGCAACTGAACAACCAATAACCAAGAGCAAAGTGTCATTTTAAAGCTTAAAATATAATCTTTCAGATGAGATCAAAAAATCCATTTTCATTTTTTGACCCAAGGTACCTTTTGATATGGCGGGTCACAAATATTACTATTATACAATAAATACTTGGATATAATGAACATCGCAAACTAGAATACTTCTGATATCTCTTCCCCATCACATTAGTGTGATGATTGATATATTGTACTACTAGCTTTTCCATTTGCTATTTTCATAAATATTTGATACTAGTTCTAAAATATTCAAAACAAAAAAAAAGGTCGGGTGATTCAATACTGAGCTGTCGTATCATGCTGATTAAATTTAATGCAATAGGTATTTTTATGAGGCCAAATTGAATTATATATTAATCTTGGATGACCACTGTTACAACATGATAATGAATATTTGTGTCCTAGAAAACAAGTGCGACATGATATATCATATTTACTTATGAACAGTGTGAAAACCACGTCCCTGTTTAAACAATGTGAGTCAATTTTTCATTTCCTTGATTGATCTGAAATGTTGTTAGACAAACATAATATTATGTCCATGGAAGTCTAATCCCTATAGTGCAGTTCACCCATGATGTCAGTTGTTACTGTTTTGCCCGGCAGTATGCGCATGTGTCATTCAGGAACCAAATTGTATGTTTTGCAAATTTGTGCTCGATTGAATGATTGTAGATTAATAAATGCGCGAGTGAAATGAGACAACCGCAAGTGCATTGATTTTGTCTCCTTTTACGAGCAAAATGGAATGCAAATTTATTAATCTAATTCATTCAAAACAGAACGATAATACTGTATCTTTTGTCAAAAGAAATAAGGCCTTTATATGACCATCAAAGTCCAAAACTTTTCTAAATTAAATAAATCACATGACAAAAACAATGAAACATTCATACGCACTAAACGCCCGTCACCCAAACTGGAACGCAACAAGCGCGGAGCATTGTGAATTTCCACTTCACTCCGAGTACTTTGTATTCTTACGTTCTGATTGGCTAGGTGACACGCGGAGTGTATGAATTGCATTGAAAGACAAGGTAAAGCTGGAGTTTTGAAAGCACGGTCCCTGAAAAAGCAAGCTGCGCACATACTATCGGGTAAAACAATAACAAAAGTCAACTGGTCTATATGTTTCCCTTTTTTCAAGTAAAAACACAACTTAAAATCTGCAATAAGAGGTTCTTTATCAAAAACTTGTGTGTACATGCAGCAGCATTTACGATACAGTGGAACCACTTTAACATAAAAAAATCTTGAGGTTCATATATGTGATGACTCACCCCGAAAAGGGGTATTTGCGAAAGAACACTTTTCAAGAAACAAGTGAAAATAGACCGCAAAAAATAAAGAAAATAATAAGAATTTCCAGCAGATTTTCTATTGTAAAATTTGATCGCCTCGATCAAAATTAAACAAGTAAGGTGTCACTTTTTAGCTTAGAAAATGCTGCAACAGACGAAATGAAAAAAACAAAATTGATATCATCTGCAAAGTCCCGTCTTTCAGGGTGAGCCATCACATATTTGAATTAATCAGGATTTTGTGTTTTTTCATCACTTATGGGATACAAATTCAGTTCCAGGGATTCTGCGTTATCAGGGTTTTTTGGGGGATAAAAAATTCATGTTAAGGAGGTTCTACTGTAATTGCAAATGAATTAAGCTTAAGGCAAGCAAATCCACACATTTTGATACCTGATATCCCATAAGTGCTTGCCATTTACGAAGTAAAAGCACACCTGAAAAGAAACATGGACATCAACGAAGGCTGGTTGAGGTGCTGTCATAAACAAAATTCTTCACCAAAAAAGGTTTAGCATGATGGAATTTGGGATGCTTAAAATTGGGACAAATCAATGGAATTGAAAAAACAACAACAATTTTCTATGTTTTTATCAAATTCTACAGAACTTTTCTTGGGAAAAAATGTTCATCAGAGTAAATATTAATGTGTTTTCTGTTGAGAACATACTATTTAATAAGCGATGTCTAGACGCCAATATTTTCGTGCTCAGTCATTTTCGCTCAAGGCTAAATTTGAGCTATTTTGGATCATTCACGCTTGTGATTTTTTTAACGTCCACCAGTATACAAACCACTTTTGCACAAAATATACCACCTACACAGTACGGTCAGCACTGAAAGGAAAAAAAAAATATTGTACATTTTCATCGGGTGCTTTGAGTGCTAAAATGGTTCTTTTAACCAACCAGAGGACAAAAATCTATATATATTCGGTATATAAAACGAATATTGACTGCTTTTAGTTTGGGGTATGGTTAAAATTATTTCCTCTCGGTGATCTCAAAACCATGAACATGCCCTCAGCTTCACTTCAGGCATATTTATGGTTTTGAGATCACCTCGGGAAAATAATTTAAACCATGACACTCAAAGCAGTCAATATTTGTATAATATGACTTATAAAATCCAATGGTGTTTTCATGAAAATCACTTTATCTTACAATTATGTCAGAAAAAGAACAGTAAGAATGACTGGTGATATTCCATACCACAAGGCCTAAAAAAAATGTTTGTTTGGCCTCTGGTGGAAAAATTGAAATTTTGGGTCGGTCGGTCGATCTTTTTTTTTAGCACTCTTACATAATTTTTCATTATTCATGTCGTTCCAAGGATTTTATCGCTAATACCAAACAGTGAAGGGATTAATCAATGACCATGGGTCATTATTTAGAGCAGACATGCATTTCATACACTAAACATGAAACTTTCTACCATTAAATTTTACATTTTCCTTTTCATATTTTAGGTCATTGAAAATTAAAAAATCCCAACCCAAATCTTTTGCATTTTTATGGTCAGTCGCGGAGGGCAAACAAACAATTTTTTGGGCCTAATGTCTGAAGATTTTAGCCGCATTGTGTCCTTTGGAGGCAGAAGTTGACTTTGTTCCTATCATCTGGCAATTTTTGCAGTCGGAGAACGATACTGTCATCATCTGGCTCCCTTTGCCAACTTATGCTTCTTCTTTTTCTTCTTGAGAGACGGGTCTTCATCTGGTATACTACTTTCTGCCAGCTTGTGCTTCTTCTTCTTCTCACCACTGTAATGGATAAAAGTAATCATGGGATATCTAAGGGCGTGTTGACACTGAAGAATTTGGTCATGACTATATATTCGCTCGTGAGCCACTCATGACCAAATTCCCAGTGTGAACGCAATTATAGAATGTGTCTCGCTCATGACTAAAAGTGACGCCCCATTAGTTTTAACGCGCAAGTCGAGTCCCAGTGTGAACGCAGCTGCTAAGTTGGCTCGCTCTAGAACCGCTCATGAGCGAGAATATAGTCATGACCAAATTATGTGTGAACACGCCCTAAGAGAAGTTTCATTATTGAAGGCAACTGCCAATATTCTGTGTAAAATTAAACCGTCAACCTTTGAAAGCCATTGTCACAGTAAAAGACAACAATGTTAATAAATGAAATGAATTATAACAAAAATCTACCTAAACTGGTTGCATATTAGAGATAGTGTAAATTTCAATTTAAATTTAATTCTCTGTTGTCCTATTAGTGCTATCAGTAACAAGCTGATTGCAAATAATTGTATGACCACTCAGGGTGTACAAATACAAAACAAGTTACCAGTGAAGTCAACTAAGTTCTTTATCATTTCATCTTTCTTACCATAAAATTTGAGGTAAAAATGTGTTTTTTTGAACAAAATGTGGATATGAATTCATGTATTTTCAATATAGATTGTACCCTATTTACCTGTAAACAACATTGCATGTTCATAAAATAATGATGCTCCACAACCTCACAATATGTGACCCGCCATATCGAAAAGTACCTTATTGGTCCCAAAATCAAAATTGATTTCTTTGTCTCATCTAAAAGATTATAATTTTAAGCTTTTAAATGACCTCTTGCTTTTGGTTAAAGTATGTTTGATTGCAAAGTTACATCCAAATTGGTAAAAGGCATTCGCCTGATTCTGAGAAAGTCAAGTTTAAAGTATTTGAGTAAAATTTGAATGAACAGGAATTTTATCTTGGTTTTCAGCACATTTTTCTTACGCTTTGGATGCTGGAACCTGATTAATATGAAAGAATACACTTCAAAGATATTGTTTCTGATGAAATTAGAAATTTGACCTTGGACATGATTTTGATTATGCTCAGCTTCAGTGGCTCGTATCTCACAATAAAAATAAAAATACAGGTGATTTATAGTGCAGTATGCCTCCCTGGTTTGTAATTCCACGCGGCCTCAGCACACTGTACAGGTGTTCGCTGATCACTGTGGCCAAAGTAAGCTCCATCCAAGCATCATTTCAGGATCTGCGGCAACCTCTAGGGGGGGCTGAACCTTGATCAGCCCTCATATAAACCATCGCTGCTCAGATCAGCTCCCCAAGTTTCGTACGGGTTTCCACGAGACAATTAGCAGTTAGTTCCTTGTCCAAGGGAATTTCAAGCACACTCATTTGGCACCGCCGGGGTTCGATCTCGGGACCGTAAGCAAGCGCCTTACCGTTTAAGCTAACTTGACTGGTTACAATTTACTATGCCGACCTTAAGGTAACTTTCGATATGGCGGGTCACATATAAGCACCCAATCCATAATTCTCATCAACCCCAGCTATGGGCATCTCAACCACGAAAACAATTCCCTAAAACTCCAAAATGCCAGTCATGGTCAATCTCCCTCAATTCTTCACAATCCTAGCTTATCACTGGGTGGGTCTGGGGTAGAAAATGAAGCCATGGGTGCCATTCCTGTTCGTTGGTACATACCTATTAATGCTGACCACACTCTTGTGTTTCCCTGACTTCAGGGCCGAGGCCCACTCATCTTCTTTACCTTTAATTGCATACCTGCAAATAAAAATTACAGATTAAATGATCATTTAAATTCATTAAAATGAAAATAAACAAGAAGCTTTTGTGCTTGTAGGACTTTACTTCGATTTACAATGCTGTCAACTTCATTAAGCGTTTGTTGATAATCATTTGGAATTAAAAAGTGTCAAAACCTGCTTCATGAAAGAATGACCAATTACAACAGAAAAATAGTATCTAAGCATGTCTAATACAAATTGAACATTCCTTTTAAAATTTGATCGCCCAACTTACTTGTGTGAAGTGCCCAGTTTAAGTACGATTTTTCATTAAATGATCATTTAAAATTCATTAAAATGAAAATAAACAAGAAGCTTTTGTGCTCGTTAGACTTATCTTCGATTTACACTGCTAGTCAACTTCATTAAGTGTATGGTGATAATCATTTGGAATTAAAAAGTGTCAAAACCTGCTTCATGACCCCTCCCCTCTCCTCCCCAAGCCTTCATTGTAGGACTATTCACATTTGGTCTTAACATCCAACACAAAAAATCAACTCTTATTCACATTATTATCGCAAAATAAGGTGAAGATTCACTTTCAACTAATAAAGTATATCAAAGATTACTTGGGCCCAGAAAAAAAAGGTTTATCTCAGAAACCATATCCAAAAAGCTATGTGGTATGCAATTTTTTATTTTTTCAGGAAATTATCTATGCGGTATGCAATATTTCTTTTCAATTTTTATAAAGCTCTAAAATTTTGATCGCCCAACTTACTTGTGTAAAGTGCCCAGCTTCTAAGTATGATCCCACCCGTTTTAACTATGGTAAGTCTTGACAGTTGAAATAATACATAAATTCAGGTAAAATTGCAACAGCAAATGACAGCAACCCGGACGGTGGTCGATTGCCGCTGAATTACTCTCGATAAAAAAGAAAGACCAGTGTGTAGCTCTACGGGCTACATTCATTTTCACATAGCGCGGGTTTCTGAGACCTGCTTTTTTTGGCCTTACACTCTCTATTTTGCAACCCTTGAAGAGGGAAGTTCAATCCTCCCATTGATGCCTGCATTAATGGTAATAGTCTCATTTCAACTGGTGACCCTGTCTAGCCCAGACATCCATCATAACAAATGTAACAGCTCTTTAATCAACTTATTAGCTATTTAGCACAACACATAAATCAATTACATTCATGAAATTGTTTCCTGGCTGTGTAATGTATACTACAGGCTCTCAATTAGATTTCTTGGTATTAGCCAGTACGGACTAAAGCCAGTTCAAAAATGTTGGAGGGCGAAATGTAGACCTTTTTCCTAACTTTTCAAACATATTTTGTATTCCAGAGATGATCAAAAATCCTAAATAGAGAGGATGGTGGACTAACTTCAGCCCACGGATGGCCATTTGAGAACCCTTACTGTATGATACACTTATATAGTTTATCATTTTGTTTCTGTTTTTAGGAATTAGGCTATGCCTGGTTATACCTGAAGTTACTTCATGCAGAATGCTATATCCTTATTAAGAAGCTTCGTGGTATAAGGGGAACTAGGTCATAAAAACCAAGTAAATTGAGTTATTGATATCTACTACAACTTGGGTCACTGCTGTCTAATCTGTCCTTGTTAATGGTAAATAACACAAGTCAATACATATTAATAGTCAATTTTTTTCCGTCATTTTTATTGAAATGAACCAAAGTTACTTCATCTTTCACCCTAATGAAAAATTATAGAAACAGGTCCCTTATTAATTTTGTTTATTATTTTATAAATTGATCATAAACATACTAAAATTCAAACAAAACAGATGTTGACTTGTCTCCCCAATACAATTTCATTTTGTGTTAGTTTTTTTGCTTTATGCATTTTCACTTAAGGACTTTATTATTCTCATTGGTGAATATTAATAAGACATCTCTTCTCCTGACCTAGTTAAAGTATTTCTGGAAACAAAACAAGAAAATTTCACCAAACAATTTTTTTTTTTATTTGTCTGTTTATTGAATATATGAAAGAACAATTATATATAGAAATATTATGGACAAAAACAAAACATCTCAAAAATATATCAAATGCAACAGAATTAAATTGTAAAACACTTGAAACCTGCCTAGAGTATTTTGCGATTTGGTAGTGACCAATGGCAGTGTCAATTATGTGTTTACTTACTGACTGAGATCAGCTGCTTTGAGTTTCTCCAACTCGGCTTTTTGTTTGGCCTTTAATTCTTCAGCTGCTTCTTCCTATTCAGACACAATAAATAAACAAAATGTCAATAATGTAAATAAAATGTTAACATTGATAGAATGCGCGGTAGCCAGAATGGAGACCCATCTCATTAAAAGAATTGATATGTGGATATTTGGAATCCTCTTTCAGGCTGTGATCACATAGAAGTATACGCATGGGTATACGGTATACGTTATTCGCTATATGCTCCTGGGGAGGCACTCATGTCTTTAGTGATGAGGATAATCCCTGTCAATTTCAAATATGAGTGCTTTTCCCTGGAGCGAATAGTGAATAGTATACTTCTATGTGATCGCAGCCTGCAATGAAATAAACACCCAATTTTGTACTCGTGGAACTGTTAAAAGACAAAACAATTTCATATGAATACTTGGGATGTTCTTAAACATTTAGGCCTGTATGCAGAAAAGAGGTATAAGAGTTAGGCCAGGTTTAAAGTTAGACCTGTTTCAAGTGAAATTTTTGTTTGGCAACTAAATGTATTTTCCTCAACCTATATATTGTCATGTTTGTGTTGTTTGTAAGATTTTGATTGAATCTTGGATATTTCATCTCCAAGTTCAAAATGCTTCAAAAGGTCTTTTTTACCGGTGTAACTCTTAAACCTCTTTTGTGCATACGGGCCTTAACGATTACGTAAATGCCACATGGTAGAAGAGTCATTTTCAGAGGTTCACTGACCATTTTTAGCATACCAAAGTTTCTCAGTGGAATAAGCAAGGGGAAGTGGTATTAAAAAGAATGAGCTCCTATACACCTCACCAAAATGGCGGGAACATTGTAATTTTTCACGTTTTTCAAAATGGCCGCCACCGCCATCTTGGAAAACTAATAAAGTTATATTTCTTGAATTTGATGGCCAAAAATGACAATTGAGGTGTCAATTCCCACTAATTTGGGTATGAGAAACACGATGGGAGGACAAAAATTATAATTTAGAGTCAACTTGACCTCAAAATCCAAAATGGCCGCCAAAATGGCTGCCAAAGTAGCATATTTGAACTGAAACTGACAAAAATATCCTTTAAAATGCAAATTATCATAAATAATCAACAGTAAATGACATGTAGGGCTACAACAAGTTCATGTGTCCCCTAATTATGGTGTTACCATGTTTAAAATTCAAAATGGCGCCTATTCTGAGATCCAAAATGGCCGCCAAATACATTTTAATGTGCTAAAAATGGGTTAATGGACTTTAAAACAGCATCAAACACACTGTATCTTCAAAATATTTGATAGCAAATGACTATGAGAGTTGCAACTGATATATTTGTCCCCACATTAGGCAATTAACAAGCTGAAAATTCAAAATGGCACCTCTACTGAGATCCAATATGGCCGCCAAAATA
>JXSR01S002900.1:67992-78380 GCA_000969725.1 Ophiothrix spiculata | reverse complement strand
TTTTTGGTTTAGTTCCCTGTGAACATGTTTTCTTGTTTCAAATTCCAAAGAAAGAAAGAAGAGATATACATCATCATTGTAGGGGAGCAATCCTCGAATGTTCACTTTCTCTACCCATTTCGTGGTGTATGCAAGGAAAGTTCTAGGTTCTTCTGCTATGTTATCAGCTGGGACTCTCCATGAATTAAAAAAGAGCAGCACAAAGTTTAGCATTATCATCGTTTTGTTTGTAGGTTTTAAGCAGTGCAAATGGTATGTAACTAGCAGCATAACGAAGCATTGGCAGTGGGAATTTTAGCAGAGAGCAGGTGAAATTAGCCCTTCAAGTTTATTTATCAAATGGACCTGATGGAAACAATTTGAAATCATTTAATTCATTAACTTCACTTTACGAATAACCTTTAACAAATCTGACTAGATGGACTTCAATTAAATGCAAAGAAATAAGACACAATGCAATATACTTTGAATTGTTCACAAAGGTTCTTTTATTTCTAGAAATGTCATGATTTATTGCACTTACCACATTGCATTTATTACCACATTTCACGAAATATATTCAACACACATGTAAAATACAATACATCAAAAACAACGTTCATCAAAGTGACTCCTGATTGTTTGGGGCCGGGCCACTTACATTTATGGAAGGTACGGTACAGGTTTTTTCTCCACGTGCTTCTTCTCTTCCAGAGGTTCATCCTGTGTTTACAAGCCATTTTTTGCTAATTTTTAGCTCTAATACCATTATGGTGGTAAAATCAATCCATATAAAGACCTCAATTAAAAAAACCCAATTATTTGACTGAATAATTTGCTCCGTAGAAAACTATATGTTTGATAAGGAAAGTCCAGAGGTAGTGACTTGAATATTGGTTCTCTTTTGCATGAAAATTTCTCTGGAGAAGAATCTGGTTTCGTTGAACATTCAATTATATCCTCAATGGGCCTTTGTTCACACTCATCCATATTAAACATATGATACTGGAGGTTACTCTTTTTACAATATATATACAAGTAATGCGAATTTGAAGTCCCCGTTCCAGAATTTCCTGCAAGAATTTGTAATCTCCCCCAAGGTAATACATAATATCATTATTGAAATCCTCATTCTCAGATGAGATGATGTTAGAGGAATAGGGTTAGAACTGAAAGCCTATAGATATAAGATCGACAGTTCTTCCCCATCCGACTCATTAGCTCAGTTGGTAGAGTGTGGCGCTAGTAATGCCAAGGTCCCAGGTTCGAATCCTGGATGGTCAGTGATTTTTTCGCTGACTGTCAATTATGTTGTGTGGTTGCCCAGTTTAAAATTTGTGTCAATACTGTATAATATCATATTTTACACTATTACATACAAAGGTTGTGAAACTATCCACAGTATTTACAACATTTTTCAAATGTGCCTTGAGTAGCTCATATTTCTCACTCCCGCTTATAATTGCAATGGGTTTGTGTCCAACTTCTGATGTTGCGGTTGTTTCATCATTTGGAACTGTACATGAAATATTTACAAAGTTATTTGCTTTTCCTACTTGAGTTCCATCACCACTGATTAGTTTTGCTAATTTTCAGCTGGGATAAGCCCGCTATTCATAAGGATCGTTATTCATAAGGTTCGTTATTCATAAAATGCATGCATGTTCGTAATTCATAATTTAATAAAAGGTTCGTTATTCATAATTTTTATTCGGTGTTCATTATAAGAAAAAAAGTTCGTTATTCATAATAACAAAAGGTTCGTTATCTATAAAAAAGAAAAAGGTTCGTTATTCATAATATAAGAAAGGGTTCGTTATTCATAATAAAAAAGGAAAAAAGGTTCGCTATTCATAATAGAAAATAAGGTTCGTTATTCATAATTTTAAAAAAAGGTTCGTTATTCATAATAAATAAAGGTTCGCTGTTCATAATTTAAAAAAAGGTTCGTTATTCATAATAATTCAACTTGGCACTGAATTTTTTTTATTATGAATAAAGAACCCTTTTTCTAATTATGAATAATGAACCCTTTTTTTAATTATGAATGACGAACCTTTTATTGTATTATGAATAACCTTTTTAATTTTTATGAATAACGAACCTTATTACATTATGAATAGCGAACCCTTTTTATTATGAATAACGAACCCTTTTTATGATTATGAAAAGCGAACCTTATTTTCTCTTATGAATAGCGAACCTTTTCTTATATTATGAATTGTGGACCTTTTTTCAAATTATGAATAAAGAACGTATGCGCATTTTATGAATAGCGAACCTTATGAATAACGAGCGGACCCCTTTTTAGCTCTATAAGTCTAATAAAAGGCCTACTAAACCTCCTCCTGCAACAACATTTGATGACCCAACATTTTCCACAGCTCTGGCATTTGTTACATTATCATTTCCACGAACTCCACTCATCGTATTCACCTCCTGGTAGCTGCCATTGTTAAAGTTTGGTATGGCCTGGTTAGGTTCACTTCTACTAGATTGCGTTCTTTGCATATTGATGCCCTACTAGAACTCTGCTGACTGTTTATATTTTCATTGGGTCACCAATTCTTAGAACTGTGTCTCTTCTGGCAAATGTTTGGAAAAATACAAAATTTCTGTTGTATTTTCGCATCATTTGCGACTGAGATTCAATTTCATCAGGACCACGGCGGTGATTTGTTGACTTGAAAGTAGTCGACCGTTATCATATGGTTCATTTTTTGCTAATCCTTGCCAGTTGAATATGGAAATACTCCTGTGCTTTCTTATAACTTCACCAACATGAAGGAGATGCATATATGTGATGACTCACCCCGAAATGGGGGACTTTGCAACAGAACACTTTTCTAGAAACTGGCAAAAATAGGCAGCAAAAAATAAAGAAAAGATTTCCAGCACATTTTCTGTTGTAGAATTTGATTGCCTTTATCAATTTCAACAAGTAAGGTGTCATTTTAAACCTTAGAAAATGCTATAACAGATGAAATGATAAAATCAAAATTGATATCAACTTCAAAGTCCCCTCCTTTCGGGGTGAGCCATCACATATGAGGAGCTGGTTTTGGTCTCCCTTAAGGCTTTTTGACTAAGTGATTGGCAGTTTCACAATCTTTTACAAGTTTTTTTGAAGAGCCGGTCACTTACATGGAGGAACATGTGAAGTGTATCAAAAACAACTCTGTCCAGAGATAGTGACTTGAATATTGGTTGATTCTCTTTTGCATGAAAATTTCTCTGGAGAAGAATCTGGTTTCTTTGAACATTCAATTATATCTTCAATGGACCTTCGTTCACACTCATCCATATCAAACATATGATACTGGAGTTTACTCTTTTTACAATATATACATGAGTAATGCGAATGTGAAGCCCGGGGAGGGGGGGGGGTTCTCACTGCTCAAGTTTGGTTTTGGTAGGGGTGAGCCGCTGGGAAATTTGAAGTACCACCCATGTATATACCAATTTTTGAGAAAAAGGGACCCATCCACATATCAAATTCCCCAAATTTTGACTTGAGTTTATTTTCTGATTTTTGTTTGAAATTTAGAAGATAAAAAATCCAAAATTTGTGCCGAAAATTTTGAAAAACAGACCCATCAAAATACCACATTTTGCAAAGGAAAAGGACCCATTGTCATACCAGAGAGCCTGATTTTGCTACCCAAGTTTGCGGCAGATCCCCATAATCAATTCAGCTGTCATCAATCCCCCCCCCCCGGATTTGCTACAATAGATGCAGAACGGCTATATTAGCAAATATAAAACGACATACTCTATATATATACTCTATGAGATGAGTCTAATTTTTGTGTTGATGTGTTATACAGAAGAACAATTTGATGAATTCTTATCAAAATCAGTTGGTCAATGAGGACCAAAACATGTTTTCAAAAAAATTGTCTCTCATACCTTTTTAACGGTCTTACTTCCATCTTTCAGTTGTTTCCTTGTCTTTTGAATTTTTACGGTGAAGACCCTTCTGAGGTTCGTAACCTCCCATGTGCCTTAGCATATGATTCTGTGAAATCTGAAATTAAAAAAAGTAATAGATAAGAACTTCAGTGCATGGGAGCAAACATTTTTTTAATGGATAAGTATGAGTAATAATATACACATATATATAAATGGAATTTCAACATTTCTAATCCCCAAATATGTTTAAGGTTGTGATTCGAAGTTGTCTTAAATTTACTTGTTTGTTGCAATATCAAAATCCAATTTGATTTTGAAAGTGAGGGGTCAGAAAAGTGATTGGAATACACCTTAAAAATAAAGTCAAAAATTGATCAAAGCTACTGAAGAATCAAATGTATAATTACGAACAAATATAGTCCATAAAAAAGGATAAACTCACATGACCCTGTGTCCTTGGTTGATTGCTTTTACCAATGCTCAATAATTGTTTAACATGATTGAATTTTATAAATTAATCACTTGGGTTTAGACAGTATACAGCACACAAGAGAAGATTTTTTTTTTTTTGGCAGTGTTTTACATTTAATATTTTACAATTGGTTATGCACTGGGCAGGAAAGTTGATAATAGACCAGTTTATTGTGGGTCATTCTCAGACACATTATTGCAAGTACAGTATCAACTTCCCCCAAGCTTTGTGATTCATTCAGAATTGCAATAAGTAGGTGATGGTATTTTGAAAAAGTATTAAAAAGTATATGTTGAATTTTTGACCAGATCGGAATACCTACATTGTACCATAATTGAGGTCTATTTTGAAATTTTTAGGTACTCATCAGAAATATTGTACAGATGTATATATTTCTTAAAGACATCTGACAAATAGTGACAATAATTCATTGTCAATTAATTAATGGGTCACAAGTCAGAAACTGGTCCACCCAATATGGTGGAGCTGTTTCACGGTTCCCTTTTTTAAAGTATGTTTTATGTTTGTTTTAATACTTCCACTTAGTCTAAGACAGAAAATGAGGTATCAACTTCTTCCTTGTTCTTTCTTCTTTAAAATAAAAAAAATCCCATGCTTTGGGGATTTTTAATAACAAAGTTATGGCATAAAGAGTAACAGTGGGTCAGGGGTGGAGCGGCGGTTGAGGAGCCGGCGGTTGAGGAGCCCATAGAGTTACACACAAAATTGTGGAAAAATGCACAAATTTGGAACTTCATAACTTCATTACTAAGCATGCTAGAGAGCTCAAATTTCATACAAATAAAGATAAACATTTGGCAAAACTGAATTAGCCGAAATTTACAATAATGTAAATTAACTTACCCATAGGTGCCTTGATTTGAGATTCCATCCAGAATTTTCAAAGTTACTTTGTGTTGTCTTCACAAGATGAGGGACGTCACAAATGAAGTACATCCTGTTATTTCTACTGTAGCGGTGTTTTGTGTAATTACACAATTTGGTCTGGTTGATGAGAACCTTGGTGTCTTGCAAAGAATTTCCTATTCCATGATGCACCGTCTGCTACAAAGCACAAACATTAAGTCCAACTAAAGTTAACCCTATTTCTCTCCCACCTAAATAGCACAATATGTTTACTGTCGATGGCAAGTACTTGACTAAGTGTTTTAAATTTCATAATAAGGGTATAGGTCAGTAAGTGGCATTTCATTGGATAGCTTGGACTTGAAGGTTTTTGAAAATGCAAAGGTTTAATCATTATGATAATTAATATTTAAATTAGCTCATGAATAATTAATGAGGCTCTGGTAAAAAACAATATATTAATATTTTGAACATAATATTTTGAGTTCTTGTATGCAATAACTTTGAATTTTTATGTTCTTTTTAGACAACTGCTGGTACTATCTACATAAATCAGAAGAAATTATCCATATCCAATTAGATTACTTTTTTAAGATTTTGTAAACATTTTAATGTCATTTTTTGAGCTAAAATATGGTCTTAAAATAGCCCAAAATGGCTGACTTAATGACCATTTACAATATAAAATCATGTCTTAAAGATAAAGAGATGTGATAAAAAGGGTCATTCTGCATAGAGGAGTCATAAACCAGTCATTTTGACCTCATAAACTGATGCAGTATATCAACATTTTTAAATGTTGGTATACTGCATCAGGAACGAAATTGCTTTAACTAGGTGTAGAGCTTAAAAGCTCTACACCTAGTTAAAGCAATTTCGTTCCTTTTGGCACGAAATTTGACCCTGTGAGAGAAATAGGGTTAAGGCTTTAACTGTGGGCCATATGCAGTGATAAAGTTCGCTACTACTCACACTTCTTGTTGGAAAGTAAGCTACAGAAACTCGCATAGGAGAAAAAATTCCCCTCGCCATGAGTACTTACATTTGTGTTGCAATATTACATGTAGGTTGTGTCTCAAGTTCAGTCTAACTACGTAGCCGAATATCAAAGTTTTCCAGTTCATTTGCAATTGAACCAACATCAGTATATCCTATATCTGTCCTGTTCCTTTTGAGTATACCAAACCTGATTTGATTTTTATTTCATCGAAATCAATGTTACATTTTTCTTAAAAGAAGGCATTTCTTCGATCTTCCAGTCATTTGCCATGAATTCCAAAACATCACAGTTGATACCATTTTGAGGCGTAGTAAACTTCATATCTTTCTTTAAGGTTGACTGATGTGCCAATTTTAAGAATGGCATGGATTTGTTGTACAAGGAAATGCAAAATCGTATGATAGCTGGATGCCAGCGAATATTTCTTCCATCTTTGGCAGCGAGGGCTTTCTTTTGCTCCTTGTGGAGAAGCTGAAAGGCTTCATTGTCCACTTCTTCAATTTGCTTTTCAGTCTCTTTAAATGCAGTTTGCAATATCAATTCCTGCTTGTCATTAACAGTTACCGCTTCCTTATCAAGCTTTGCTTTAACTTGAGCTCTCAGTGCCTCATTCTGGTGTTTCAAGTTTTTATTTTGCCTTCTCATGTTTACTATTTTTAAATTCAGTTGCTCTTGGTTCAAAAAGTCATTTCTCGTTGTAGATGCTGTGGTTGATGTTTTATTCCTTTGCGCACTCCTTAAAGCAGTTAAGTTACTCTTAATTTTTACACACATCGCAAATGCCAGACTCTGTAAACAATTTGCATTTCACATGCCAAACAGCTTTACAAACCGATGTTACATTGGCTGTATCATCTTGCGCAACATAAATGATATTTGCAATCACATTATGGGCCCTTCAAGTGTGTCTTGTTTCCAATTACGTCCTCGAATCAGACAATGCCAGAACATACTTGTCTCCCAAATATGTCCAAAATTAATCTGCTTCCATCTGCTGAAGTTTCTAGCACTGGTGGGATATTGACATTATCTAAAGGCAAAGGTTTATCAAACACTGATGCTTCCCATGTGTTGTTTTCTTTAATGATTAAGTTCCTTTGAACCGACAATCCTCCCCATGAATGCTTAACAAAAACAGACAAACTATTGTCTTCCCATGAAACCACATCAATATGCTCAGCAGCTGTTGCCCTAGCCCCTTCAGCTGGTGTCAACACTGGTTCTGGTTGGAGTTGCATAAAGCCCCGGGCGCGGGGATTGAACCCGGGACCTTATTGGTGCAAGGCGAGAAAACTGCCGCTGCGCCAACCCGCTTCCCCCAATTTTGCTTGTTGCCTGAACCACGTGTGTCTATGACGTGAAGAAAATTACAAAGATAAAGTTGAAAATTGAAATGATGAATCTCATGCACGATTGCAGGTATGTACTTACATGACTATCAAAGTAAATATGTCATTGCCAAAAGGACCTGAAATGTCCCCGTATATGAATTCATACCGTTGCGATATTAAATCATACGGTATATGAATTCATATATCGGGTATGTGAATTTATATACTCTATATGATTTACTGCTTTTCCCGACCTGAAATTTCTTTTTGTGTAAAATGACAGTAAAATATTTTTATATTATCAATTTTTATTCAACTAATTAATTTAGAAGAACATTGCATTCATCATGGTTTAGAAGACAACCATTGGACATTGTTTACAACTTTTATTTAGTTGTTTACCTCTCCTGTTCTCCATTGTTTAATCGCCTTTTCCTGTTGATGGGTGTACGTCCTTTTTATGTTGTTCTTGGTGATCTTCCATCGACACTTTTGGGACTGTTGGTGCTTGTTTTCAGAATCTTAAGTTGAGTTATTTTTGATATATGTTGACCACGCAGATCTGGAAATTAAAACATGTATACCTGGCTGCTCGTATGGTAATATATTGACAGGAATGGTCATCGTGCCTCTTGGAGAATTTGCTATGTCACGTAAAGTCTTTTCCAAATTGCAAACACCCATTAATTCTACTAGCGGGTTAGAGATGTTATTAGCGTCTGAAGAATATGAAGTTCTCAATTACCGGTCTTCTTGTTTTGTTTGGATTTGTTAGACATGATCCACAGGACAGACAAATTTTGGGGGGATGGACATGTCTTCAACATCCAGACAGACATACAATTATAATGATACAAGGATTCTCTTTTGATGGTTCATTTTGTTGTTTTTCAAAGGCCATTTGGCACAACGTTGCCAACATGATCTGCATTGAAGGGATGGCTGCAACTTGTTGATTTTGATTTATTGTAGAACTTATTACTTGAGAGCCATTTCTTGTTTTGTTTTGTCAGTGGTTCTTTCTAGTGCTTCAAACTTGATTCTGAATGGTGTCCCGAAACTGACATTATATATCGCTGTCTTCAAAACATGCGTCTCTGAGAAAGGTGATGCTTGTTGCATGAAGACAGTGGTTTGTATACACCGTGGTGCCTGCTTTCAAAGAAATATCTTTCATCTTATCTCCAAGCTTATTTTTCCCAAGTGGACATTTGTAATACCATGGTTCCGGTGATGTTGGCGCATTTGACATTGGTTTTTGCCAAAAGGAATCACATTCTAGATTGAACTTGTCTACGTATCACTATGGCATGAAAGACGCCACAGGCCTTGGGCCATAGGACATTGTGCATTCTTCGATTCAAGCATTATTGCCCCCTTGGCTCTTTTCATGATCATCCTCATGATTATTTTTGGTGAGTGTGTCTTTAAAGTTATGTAACATAGTCCCGACTGATAGGCCTGCACTTCAAAACTATCATATGTAATCTCTCTCAAGTTTTCTCTGCCTCTATTGCAGAAATACAACATTAAATTCAGAAGTACCTTCTTCTGAAGCCTAAAGGATCTGTCACATCTACATGTTTTGGCCTTTTAGTGAAGGACCATGACTGGGAGCATTTCCGGCCGAGCTTGGATTTCTCATAGGGTGTTCCCTTCCTTCCTTGAAATAGCTAGGCTAAATGCTTCAAAATAAGACATGACCTAAAAGAAGTACCCTATGGGATATCCAAGCAACTATGACAGCACCAGGATAAAGATCTCCTCATTATGCTTAGAAAAAGTTATTTATATTTCTTGGGATAGATCTTCATGCTTACCTTTATAAAACGAGGGCATCAATGATGCAGATGCTTCCCACTAGTATATTGATTGACTGTGTTGGTTTTGATCTTAGCTAAATAAATATTCATTGCATGCTATATTTTTGAAACTATATATTGTTGGTGGAGTGATTATAGATTGAAACCTACATCATTAAGTTTGGTCTCATAGACCTATGACCTAACTTTATTTCCACAATGCTAAGTACATGTATATAGCAATCAAATTATATGGTTCAATATGACGAAAAAAATGTGGAGGAGAACTGGATCATAAGCCGGGGGCATGTTTGTTTCCAGACTCTTTAATGTAATTTATCAATACAATTTGATTCATGATGAATTTTTGGCATTAATCATTCAGATTGTATATATATGTTATTTTGATATCAGAATATATTTGAAATGTAGTTCATTTTTGGCTTAATCTTTTTCTCTGTTAAGAGTGGATTTTATTTTGTATACATCTTTTATTTGTGTCTTTGTTGGTGAACTTGGATCATGGGTTTCTTGTTATATTTATTATTCCCAAATGATTGTCATTTTGTTTTCAAGACAAAGTGGTTCGCGAACCAGCAAGATATTGAAAAACTTTGCAATTTGACCTCAAATGACCTTTTCACTTTGAATGGCCTTCACCGCACCCCCCTAAACGGCGCGTCGTGTGCTAATCCTGTACCCCTTATATCACCATGTTTCATTGACATAGTCCTTTCAGTTTAGGAGATGTGCTTTAAATAACAAATTGAACTCAACTACTATTCTGATCGTTGAACTTAATATTCAAGTGTGCTATGTCCATCATGGATGGTCCTGATAACTGTGTGATTCAATTGGCATATTGTTTTAAGGGGTGAAAGCACATCACTCATTGTTGCATTTTTGCAAATTCATTTTGTACCATAACTCTTGAACAAAGTACTTAAAGTTAATAAAAGTATACATTTCCAGAAAGGAATTTTCACAAGGAACATGATGGTGATGTTGATTTTTAACCAAAAATC
>JXSR01S002900.1:42128-52178 GCA_000969725.1 Ophiothrix spiculata | reverse complement strand
TCAGACTCATTAAAAATAAAACCAAATTTAGCAAGAAAATTGAACAGAAATTGAATCAGTAATATCAAAAATATATTGCTCAACTTAATTTTTGAAAGAGAGCAATTTCATGTTTAACTGAGAAATATAACAAAAAATAATGCTACCTTCCTCTCAAACCACAATTCGATAGCTACCCCCACCTAAGGTGGGGCCCCGACTTTTTTTCATCAAAATGACCGCAAAGGATGTAAAAACAATTACTTAAATGCCCGGGGTCACTTTGTTTTGCGTTTTGGAGCAATCGGCTACGATCCGTTAGGGGTGGTGGTAACCCCCCCCCCCCTTAGGTGGACGAGGGTTAATATCAGTGAATTCTTTAAGAGTATCAAACTCACAAATGCGTAAATGTTTTAATTCAGTTACATATTGATCGATTGACTCACTGGCATGTTGTTACCTGCCAAAGAACACATTGCGTTCAAATACGAGGTTTTTCATTTGGCTGCAGTCAAGATTTTCAAGCACTTTATATATTTTAGTAGCATCGACGTCAGTGTCCCAGTCAAAAGTATTATATAGAGTGACGGCTTCATCTGCGATCACTGATAATAGGGTTTCTACTCCACTGGTATTCGGTTTCATAATTCTGCCATCGTTGTTTGAATTTGCGCCATTTACCGATGATTTTCTAGCTCGACAGATCCACGGCTTCAGGCGGGGGTATGCAATACATGGTCATAGTTCGTCGCCATATGTCTAAATTTAAAAACCTTGGTCAGTACAAAAGGTGCCCCTAAATCCAGAAGGTACTGCACACAATGAACAATGGATCGAACACTGATCTTAAGACCATCAATTGTTTGTTGACTCAATTACATTGCAGCAACTTCCGAACTGGTGAAATTACCCTGTCATTTTTCCACTGATTGCTTCCATGCATCTTAATATCCAAAAAAATCAGATAGCAAATAATCAAAACGTGGATCATCTTTTCTGGCATATGGATTCAGGTCCGGGTTTCGCTTACATATGTCCCTTCATATAAATTCTGTGTGTTCATGCAATCAAAGAAACGATTCATGTGTCTTATAAAAATGCATGTCTCAGAGACTTCACCGTACTTGTCCTCTAACAAGCTTGCAACACTCTCACTGAGAATTTGAGCAGCATAGTTGATCTTCATGCGACTGAAAGTGTTTAAATCAATATGGTGACCGGTATATAGCTTCGGACATTTGACATATAACTCTTTTTCTTCCTTGGCATATAAATTTGTAATTTAAGTCCAAAGAATATGCCCTTACAATCTTTCCATATATTTTGCGCGTCTTTGTGTGGGAACCGGAGTCTTAACTGTCTTAATTAGATGCGGTACATCTGATACAAAAAAGTAAAGGCATCGATTTTCATCTGTAAAGGGATTTGGCATTCTATTACACGGTTCATTTGGGTTGTCATTTTCGGACCTGGTCATATCAAAAAAACGTTGATTCTGTCCAGCTCCATCACATGCTATGTACATGCATTCAGTCTCTGAGACATACATTTTTATATATAACTCTTATTCTTCCTTGGCATATAAATTTGTAATTAAAGTCCACAGTCTATCTCAAGAAGCTTGACAGCCCTCACTAAAATAGTTTGCAGCTGATTTGCATGAAGACCACAGCCTCAGTAGCAAATGATGCAAGGGGATATTTCAAATTTGTTGTTGCCCCTCGTACCATTAAAACAAGCATGTTGCTTGCAAGTTATTTGTGCTGTTATAATTGCATTCCATTTTAAATCTGCGCAATCCGATTACTTGTCTCATAAATCCACAAATCCGATCAATTGTCCCGTCATTGGGCAATATACTAAATCGTCTTTTATTTTGATTTCATCTTGAAGTATACCAACACATTTCGCCCATTCATTTTTATACATTCCTTTTTCGGTGCACTCGGTGATTAGTCTCTTGATCACCTCAGATATAAATCCTGTCTTTCTTGGTATTTGTAAAATCCCGGATAGCATGATATGCCTTGGATGACTTGGCACGGATGAGTAATGCCCATTTTATTATCAGTGGGTGCCATTGTATAGAGGTAATTGTTTTTAGCTTATTGTACTTAAGTTGCTCATGCCAAAATATCCTTTGGTATGAATTTGTATCTGGCCAAAGCTTTTCAATATTGGGCTGAGTTTGTTCAATTAATTCCTGAACTTCAACACTGTCTGTCTCATTTAACTCATGTCTATTCTTGATTAGCTGTCGAGCAATAATTTTTATATGCCGCTTGATTTTTACCGTTAGATTTTTCTTCTGTGATTCAGGTTTCTGGCTTTTTGTTCAAATTCTATTTGGCTTTGATCCTTTTACAGTTTAGGACGTCTTATTTTTACTACTTACTTTCCCACAAAGAGTTCCCCGACATATTTGGCAATAGTCACATCGATTCTTAATAGCATGCTATTAAGAATCGGGCATGAAATAGATCTTATAGGCCTAGTCCTGGTACTGCTGTCTGTTGCATGAATCTCGATATATTAAGACAAGTCCACTAGTGACTGTATAAAACCTGCTTTTATCAAAAAATATGTTGATTACATAATTTATCTAATTTTGTTGAAACTCGGTACAAATCATTTGGGGACACTCTTGATTGGCAAAAAACAGGCCATCTGTAGTCATATGTGAACGTTATTTGAGAAAAAAAATTGGAATATATGCATTCCCTTACGAAAATGCACGCACTAAAACATGCATGCGCATGCATGTTTCATGCATGTGCATGCATGTTTCATGCATGTGCATGCATATTTTGTGCATGAAATTTGAAAGCATGCGAAATTATATGCATGCATAAACAGCACATGCATGTTTACCATTTTTCACATGCATGTATAAATTTATTTTGCTTGTTAGCTGTAGAGTCAGTCGAGCACAGACATGGTTTATTGAGCTCCTGACTTTTTATAATTTTTTTCATCATTTTTTCAACATTTAATTAAAAGTTTCTGTTGTATTTTGCTAGTTCATAGCCTTTTTAAAGTTAAACCAGTGTGGCTCATAATTTTTGAGTGAATTTAGACAAGATTTGCAACATAAAATCTTAAGCTTTTAGCACCACATAACAAGTCTTCCGAATTCAGCAGTTTGGAGTTAAGCTTAACTTCAACCAAGCATATAGTGATCTGGGACTTCTACCACTTGCAGTTACAGGCTGACATCCTAAACTGTGAAGCTTTGGATACGTCGTATTACAGGTGAGATCTTTCGTTTTTGTGCGTCATTTGGAAATGGTTGCATGCCGTCAGGCACAATGGAGGAGGACACAATTTGCTCCTGAGGAAGAGGCAATTTTCTGAGACACATAGTTCATGGGGATTAGCATACTACTTGCTATACTGATCAGAACAGAGTTTGTGTTAACGAGTTGCTACTGTAGTGAATACATGACAGGCCATAATCATGGACGCCTGTATTTAATTATTTCAACCCTAGCAAGTCGGGCGGGTAAATTGGTATAGCTACAATAAAGGCCTACATTCAGACTCAGACTTAACAGCCTGACGGGCAGATACGTACAACACTGGCCATTATATTTTGATATCAATGTATGCAATTAATGTATAGAGAACATTTTCCAGTGTACATGCATGCAGTGTTTGTGACATGTGTGCAGCTCAGGTACACATGCATGTAACCACAAAACGTTTGCATGCATGTCACTTCTCACATGCATGTTTTTTGCATGTAATGTTCCAAATTACTGCATGTTCACAGCTCACATGCATGTTACATGCATGTTACATGCATGTTACATGCATGTTACATGCATGTTACATGCATGTTGTGGTATAAGCATGCTATTTGGATAAACATGCATGCAGCATGTATGTTGTTGCATACATGCAACATGCATGTTTTATGCATGTAATGTTCCAAATTACTGCATGTTCTGGCATGAAAATAGCATGTTGCATGCTATTTTCTAGCATGCCACATGCTTATTTTTAGCATGCAACATGCTAGTTTTTAAGCATGCAACATGCATGTAAAAATGCATGCCATTTTTGTAAGGGTTAGGCTTTAGTCCTAGGGCACTTCCATTACGGTTATGTATGATGTGCCTCGGAATATACCTTCTTTTGTAAACCGCCTTATACCCAATAATGACCCCTTTTTATTTTGACTTCTTGTCAAAAAAGTTCAAATACTCAATGACCCCCTTTTTCTTATTCACGCCTGCCATTTTTTTTGTTGCTAATTTGATGTTTTTAAGGAAACTTTAACGCCTATTTTCCTAATTATCGTGTGCTACGTGCACATTTTTAACAAGTTTTTAATTTTATAGCATTTTGAACTTGAACTTATTTTTATTTATGTTGTGTACCGAATGACCCCCTATTTGTTGTGTGCAAATTTGACCCCTACTTTTCATCTCGTTGATGAACGTCCCTGTCACTTTAGATGGTGAGTGCCCCCAGGGGCTTAAGTGTTTGTTTTGTTACTGTAACAACACGCAGAGATTCGGGGAGATTTGTGATCAAGGTCTTGATTAAGATCATTTGTTAAATCATTTTGAGCTGAAATCGTAATCCTTGTTAAACACATTATATTGGATAAAGATTCGGGAAACGATATTCATGTTGACAGCGAAATCATGAAAATCTGCTGGTCCGGGTCAGTCCGTTCTAGAAAAATCCTTGCGGGGCAAGCTAAATTTTTATTGGGTTGGGAAATAAATTGTCGGGGAACAGGGGTCGGAGTGAGAAAAAACTTACCCTGCAGGGCGTTAGTAGTAATAGTTTAGGAAAGTGCATGTGTCCACTTTGTGCACTTGCTACAATGGAGAAAACAAAGTAAGATTTATAACTTACTTCTTGGTTTGTGACTTCTTGTGTGTTCTCGACTAAATTAAAGTTTGGTAGATCTAGAGTAGTCATGACAGACTTGTAGGTCTGCAAGATGACTGCTGACGGCGTGTTTGTGATGGTGGCAGCGGCGGTGGGACTACAAACTGGGATACAGAATGAAACTAGGAAGTTGAAGTCCTTGGTAGCGCAGGGGAACAATCGATGGTCTGGTCACAGTAGATGTTGACCTAGATGGTAGCGGCACAGCTCTTGTTGTTGCTGTTGAAGGTGGCAGCATCTGCCGATGAGTTCTTGGTGTTGGCGGGGGAACAATAGATGGTCTGGTCACGACAGATGTTGACCTAGATGGTATCGGCACTGCTCTTGTTGTTGCTGTAGAAGGTGGTAACATCTGCCTGTGAGTCCTTGGTGGTGGCGGGGGAACAATCCATGCTCTGGTCACGGCAGATGTTGACCTAGATGGTATCGGCACTGCTCTTGTTGCTGTAGAAGGTGTTAACATCTGCCTGTGAGTCCTTGGTGGTGGGGGGGGGGAACAATCGATGGTCTGGTCACGGCAGATGTTGACCTAGATGGTATCGGCACTGCTCTTGTTGTTGCTGTAGAAGGTTGTAACATCTGCCTGTGAGTTCTTGGTGGTGGTGGGGGAACAATCGATGGTCTGGTCATGGCAGATGTTGACCTAGATGGTATCAGCACTGGTCTTGTTGTTGCTGTAGAAGTTGGCAACATCTGCCTGTGAGTCCTTGGTGGTGGCGGGGGAACAATCGATGGTCTGGTCACGGCAGATGTTGACCTAGATGGTATCGGCACTGCTCTTGTTGTTGCTGTAGAAGGTGTTAACATCTGCCTGTGAGTCCTTGGTGGTGGCGGGGGAACAATCGATGGTCTGGTCACGGCAGATGTTGACCTAATGGTATCGGCACTGCTCTTGTTGTTGCTGTAGAAGGTGGTAACATCTGCCTGTGAGCCCTTGGTGGTGGCGGGGGAACAATCGATGGTCTGGTCACGGCAGATGTTGACCTAGATGGTATCGGCACTGCTCTTGTTGTTGCTGTAGAAGGTGGTAACATCTGCCTGTGAGCCCTTGGTGGTGGCGGGGGAACAATCGATGGTCTTGTCACGGCAGATGTTGACCTAGATGGTATCGGCACTGCTCTTAATTGTTGTTGCTGTAGAAGGTGGTAGCATCTGCCTGTGAGCCCTTGGTGGTGACGGGGGAACAATCGATGGTCTGGTCACAGTAGATGTTGACCTAGATGGTATCGGTACTGCTCTTGTTGTTGCTGTAGAAGGTGGTAACATCTGCCGATGAGTTCTTGGTGGTGGCGGGGGGAACAATCGATGGTCTGGTCACAGTAGATGTTGACCTAGATGGTATCGGCACAGCTCTTGTTGTTGCTGTTGAAGGTAGTAACATCTGCCTGTGAGTCCTTGGTGGTGGGGGGGGGGAACAATCGATGGTCTGGTCACGGCAGATGTTGACCTAGATGGTATCGGCACTGCTCTTGTTGTTGCTGTAGAAGGTTGTAACATCTGCCTGTGAGTTCTTGGTGGTGGTGGGGGAAAAATAGATAGTCTGGTCACGGTAGATGCTGACCTAGATGGTATCGGCACAGCACTTGTTGTTGCTGCTGAAGGTGGTAACATCTGCCTGTGAGTCCTTGGTGGTGGCGGGGGAACAATCGATGGTCTGGTCACAGTAGATGTTGACCTAGATGGTTTCGGCACTGCTCTTGTTGTTGCTGTAGAAGGTGGTAACATCTGCCGATGAGTTCTTGGTGGTGGCGGGGGAACAATCGATGGTCTGGTCACAGTAGATGTTGACCTAGATGGTAGCGGCACAGCTCTTGTTATTGCTGTAGAAGGTGGTTACATCTGCCTGTGAGTCCTTGGTGGTGGCGGGGGAACAATCGATGGTTTGGATGGTCTAGATGGTATTGGCACAGCTCGATGAGTTCTTGGTGGTGGTGCTACGCTTATTGACAGTGGTGGTAGCATCTGTCGATTGGTTCTATGTGGTCGCGCTATGCCTCTGCTTGATGTTGCTGTTCGCCTTGGTGGTGGTGGTGCCCTGCTGCTCTGTTGTATGTATTGTAAAGGCGGGGTAATTTGTCTTTGTGACAAGAGATTTGGATAGTCTCTTGGTGGGAGAGATGGGGGCATGTCACGTCTAACACCTGGAAAAAAATACAAAAAAGGATTACCTTTGGCTAAGAAAAGAAGAAAAATTATACAAATAATGTCTTCGTAAGTCCTTTTCAATTATAATATAATGATTACAATGCAATATACATATTCTAAATGTGTGAGTGCTAGTATACAAATATTGAGCCTGTAAGGTTTGTTCACGATATATTAGTTTATAAAGCATATTATTCTTCACATGACTGATCTAGAAAAGTCTTAGAATGGATTTTCACTCTTTTCACATACATTATATCATAATATAAACTGTGGTACAGTCAAGTTCTTAATGGGGTAGATAGAATAGATAGTTAGGTTATCCAAAATAATGTTAAACATAATAACAAAGGATTTGAAGTCCAGTTTTGATTTAATTTGCTTTTCATACTATTCCTTTTGTAGTTAACTATGCATTCAAATTTCAATAGACCAGTGTTACCTAAAATTGTACATTGACACTTGTTAATATCACCAAAAATAGGGACATGGTCCCTAAAGGTCGTCTGATCATTGAAATTTAGAGTGAATGTAATTAGTAGCACATGAATTACAGGTTTTTGATAATTGTGCATCTGCACAGAAAGTGTGAAATATTTTGAATCCATTTTATAAGTGTTAACCAAAACTTATTAGGTACTTAAACAAGATGATATGCCAATTTAACCAAATATTGAATAAATTTTGCAAATTAGGTACTTAACAAATGCATATTATGCGCTGTAAATCTTATCACGACAGATGTTGACCTAGATGGTATCGGCACTGCTCTTGTTGTTGCTGTAGAAGGTGGCAGCATCTGCCGATGAGTTCTTGGTGGTGGTGGGGGATCTGGTCACGGTAGATGTTGACCTAGATGGTAGCGGCACAGCTCTTGTTGTTGCTGTTGAAGGTGGTAGCATCTGCGGATGAGTTCATGGTGGTGGCGGGGGAACAATCGATGGTCTGGTCACGGTAGATGTTGACCTAGATGGTAGCGGCACAGCTCTTGTTGTTGCTGTTGAAGGTGGTAGCATCTGCGGATGAGTTCTTGGTGGTGGCGGGGGAACAAACAATGGTCTGGTCATGGTAGATGTTGACCTAGATGGTAGCTGCACAGCTCTTGTTGTTGCTGTTAAAGGTGGTAGCATCTGCCGATGAGTTCTTGGTGGTGGTGGTGCTGACGGCGTGTTTGTGATGGTGGCGGCGGCGGTGGGACTACAAGTTGGGATACAAAATGGAACTGGGAAGTTGAAGTCCTTGGTGGTGGCCGGGGAACAATCGATTGGTCTGGTCACGGTAGATGTTGACCTAGATGGTAGCAGCACAGCTCTTGTTTTTGCTGTTGAAGGTGGTAGCATCTGCCGATGAGTTCTTGGTGGTGGCAGGGGAACAATCAATGGTGGCAGCGGCACATCTCGATGAGTTCTTGGAGGTGGTGGTGCTACGCCTCTTGATAGCGGTGGTGGCATCTGCCGATTGGCTCTTCTTAATGTTGCTGTTGAAAGCACGGCTGCTCGCCTTGGTGGTGGTGGTTGGTGTGGCACCCTGCTGCTCTGTTGTAGGTTATATAAAAGGCGGGGCAATTTGTCTTTGTGATAAAAGAACGGATAATCTCTTGGTGGGACAGATGGTGGCATGTCACGACTAACACCTGAAAAAAATACAAACGAGGGCATCAACAATGCATTGCCAAGCTTCAAATTTCAGAACACTGTTTAGATGGATTTATGTTGGGCTTTCTGTCTGTTTGTCAATATTATATTTTGTCATTTCAAAGTTTATCATTCAGTAGTTAATAATGAACTCTGCATTATTTCATTTTTTGCATTGCAACTGGATGATATCAATCATGCATTTTCTCCTGAGAAAAGGTTGGGCAAAGAGCTACTTTGGACACTTTCACTGATGGTTCAGAACTAACAAGATGACATCTTTGAAATCAGAAAAAGTTGAAAAATTGACCTTTTATCATGATTTTTGACCCAAAAGGATGATCACCCATAGCAAAAAGAAATGGTAGCAGATGATAATCGGATGGTCATCGGATGGTTATCTGCTAACTATTTAGATATTTTTAAAAAGTTATTGGGAAACACCGGCTAGCCGATAACTTGCCGATAACTATATGACCAGTAAGCGGCAAGTTATCGGCTAGCCGGTGCCTTCCCGATCACTGGCACATAGTGATCGGGAAGTAATCAAGAAACTTAGTCTCTGAAAAACAGTTATCGGGAAGTGATCCGGAAACTTAATATTTGAAAAACAGTTATCGGGAGGTAATCGGCAAACTATAGTCTCTGAAAAAGAGTTATCGGGAAGTTATCGGGAAACTTAAACTTTTAAAAAACAGTCACCGGGAAGTTATCAGCAAGTGACCCAACCTTGACATGACTTGTAACTGCCATGTTTTCACTTTCAAATACAGTAGTTGTGGACATCAGTTGAATTGGAAGTGCTGTGTACAATTGTATGGAACTATATAGCTGTTTTAGCATTTATTTTGTTCTTTTATGTGTATCTGTGTGATGAACACCTTGATGTATACTGGTATGTATAGTTTTGTACAGATAAGCTCAGTGAGAACTTGCAGACTGGCAGTATTTATAAAACACAAGTTGAGTTTTGTTAAGCTTATAGGTGGCTTATGTTTCATGTTCTGTCAAAACTTTATTATTTGGTACAAAGGCTAAATGTACTGTACATGTATTCAAGATGGGCCTAGCACAAATATGTGTGGAACGTTAATAACTAGAACACAGATGGTAGCTGCATGTGCATAGAAACGGTCGATATACCGGCCAGAGCTTGGTCGAGCGGTTAGAGCATGGGTCTCGTAATACAGAGGTTATGGGTTCGAGCCCTGAGTGGGCGGTTTTCGTCTCCTTGTTTCCTTGGGCAAGAAACTTTACTTGCTCCATGGTTCGGAAGTCCCGCCGTTGGTCCCCTGTACGAAATAGAGCTCCTTCATGTATATTAGGCTGATTTTGAAAAAATCGATTTTTTTGATTTTCTAACGGGCAACCCTCTCATTTGGTGCAT
>JXSR01S002899.1:25569-39593 GCA_000969725.1 Ophiothrix spiculata | reverse complement strand
TGGACGTAAAATCACTAGTAAAGTTTTATGTATAAACTAGAGACTCTATTCAATATGTACGCCAAAAATGGTGATATTTTCTATATCTTTTAAATACGATAAGCCGCAGAGTCTTTCTATTTAAGCAACACATAGTTCGGGTATATATCTATCTTGTGTAAACAGGAAAATCTCTTTATCATGTCCAATTCAGGGGCCAGGGCCGTACGAAGCGGGGGGTGGGGGCTGGGGGCCATTCTGGCTCGAAAAATCGGGACGCTGGCGGGACAAATATTAAAATATCGGGACGATATTTTACTACTTTAATTGTCCCAATATTACTGTCCCGAAAATTTTTAGTCAAGATAAGCCAATTTTAGCACAAATATCAAGGTTTTATATCGATTTTTGGCTGAAAATAGCAACATTTTCGCGCGATATGCCGCGCGCATTACAAGCATATTGACGTTATATACATCGGGACGAAACATAAATTTCGGGGCGGTAAATGTATTTGCCCCCCTTGGCTTACATGCCTACGTACGGCCCTGCATGAAAAGGGGGCCAACTTGCCACACCGTCCCCTACCTTGTAAGGGAAGAGTCATCTCTGGACATATTGGCCTATGATAGTCCATTTGTATAGTATAATGTAATCAATTTATATAACATGTAAGAAAAATATAGCAATACGAATATGTATTTGTATAGCAAAAAAAAGATTATGGTAACTATAACCTTGAACTTGAACTTAAACTAAACTGTCAACTGCCCACGCTCCGACCTCTTTTATTATTATGTGGTTACGTACGGTGCCGGTCGGTGTGACTAAATAAAGTGACCAGCAATCCAGCAATTCGTATCCAGAAATTTCTTTACTCAGGACATGTTGGTGTCCTTTTTTACAAATAGGGCACTCATCTTGTTGATATCTTTTTTTAATCCCCAGCATTAAATGACCCATAACTTTATTGTGATTCGTATGAGTTCAGCTGAGTTATCATTTGAAATCGTGGTGTTTGGAATAAAACAAGGTCTTTTTGTGGGGGTGCGTTTTGGGTGTGTGTTGTGTGAATATTTCTTTAAAGGGAAATGAAATGAAATGTCAAAATGACATTAAAATAAAGCATGGAATTCATGGAATCGAAAAAAAAATGTCATGACCATTCGGGTCTTTCTTTAGTGGTAAAGTCTAGCTGGGTGACCAAAACCAAGTTTAATATTTCACAAGCGATGACCTTATTTTGGGCAGTATTTACTTATGAAACACTGATGAAAGTATGTAGAAATGAATAGATATCTATTCATTAATCTCCACCAAAATCATTAGTAACACAAATGATGTCACATCTATAACTGTGTTCCGTTGTATGGCCCTCTTTGGGGAAATTGAATGTCCGACTTGTATATAAGTCACAGACTGGTCCTTTTGTGTGTTGCACATTTAAACATTGGAAAAACCATACCACATCGCAGTCTACATATTGTAGCTTTTGGTATATAATGTAAGTTCAGACCAACAAAACTGTATATTGCTGGAAAGCTTATTTTTCAGATTTTAATTTTTCAAAACTACGGGAATAAAAGAAATGGTGCATGGATTACAGATGATCTTGACCTTGATATAAGCACCAGATCATAAATTTCTTGTTGTTTTAGTAAAGCAGATTTAACATTTAAGTGGTCATGGTCTGCCACATGCCCGTTTAGTGGTCAAGGGGGGGGGGGGTTTACGTTGAAAGTCTGGTCACAGATAGAGTACTTCAAAAGAACTAAAACAAAGAAAAAAATGAAAATCAAACAAACCGTTTCAAAATGACGGCCAAATCAAATCAAATCAAATCACTTTATTCACAATATCATACATAAATATAGTATTAAAAACAATCAAAAACATAACAATGATATTGTGGGAATGGTCTAAAGGCCAAAAAGGCGGCCCGAAGGGACCATCCCCTGAAAAACAAGGTTTCAAATACACACAAAAAAATGAATACAAAAAGTGATACAATACATATACAAAAAACAAACAAAGCACATAAAGGGGAAGGGTGCACCAAAGTCAACAAAAATCATAATTAGCAATCATGTTGGATTTATAAGTATTTCTAAAGTTTTTGACTGATTTACATTGTTTTAAGATTTGTTTCAAGAGTATTCCGTAAAATCGGTCCTGTTGTGCGAATTGCACGATCTGAAATTTTGTTCTTTGTTTTGTTGATACTATAATCTGAAGCGTTTCTAGTTTGATACTTATGAACTTGGTTATTTTTAATGAAATAGTCTGAAAATATACTTGGGTATTTAGTATGAGCTACTCTTTGTAATGAAACGTCGTTCAGAATAACATTATTTTGTTCTTTAGTTTCGTTTAAAGACTTGTTTTGTATGTCAGGAGTATCTTCTAGTAGTTCTGAACTTGAATCGGTGTACTTATTAGTTAGATGAGTAGTTCCTAAAACCATGTAATTTGTTTTGTTGGCATTTATTGACAGTTTGTTTGCTCTAAACCAATTATTTATCTCGTTTAATTCTTCATTGATTTTACTCATTTTTGAAGCAATATGTGGATCTGAATACAACAAAGTAGTATCATCTGCAAATAATATTATGTCAAAAAGTGAGCTACTAGTTACTCATCATTCACATAAAATATAAATAATATGGTCCCAAGATTGATCCTTATGGTACGCCACATGTGATACATTTAAATTCCGAATCACAAGATTGATAACGAACAAATGGTTTTCTGTTTTCTAATACGATACCCCTGAATCCATAATACTCAAGTTTATGTATTAATATACCGTGATCAATGGTATCGAAGGCCTTGGATAGGTAAAAAAAAAACCTAGTGTACTTTGTTTAGTTCTACAGACTTAGTTATTTTGTCCACAAGTTCAATAATTGCCATTTGAGTTGAATGGTTGGGTCTAAATCCAAATTGTTTTTTTATTTGACATTGTTCTTACCAATTGCAGTAGTCCTTTAAAATCTGCAATTCTTATAACAGACATATCTGATCATTTACCTACAATCCTAATGACTGAGATAAAAAGCAATAATAAAAAAACAGAAATGAAAGATGACGAACATTTTTATATAAGAGAAACTTTACAGATGACAATGTATCTAGACTAAAATCTATATCTATAAAATACGAACACCTATTAAAGCTTTCAAGTATTTTTGAAAAACATGGAAGAACAGACACGGGTCTATAGTTTGAAAATACTTCTGCATCATCTTTTTTATATATATTGGGATTACCTTTGCAACTTTGAGTTGATGTGGTACAATTCCGGTTTGAAGAGAACAATTAAAAATAAAGAAAGAGGTACGGAAATTTCATGTGCAACTTTCTTCACAATCATATTTCCTCATCATCATGAACAGGACTTTTATTTGGATAAAATTTTGTTATAATCTTGACAATTTCATCGGCAGCAACAGGTTTTATAAACATACAATTTTGATTGGCCCTTTTAAGGTACTCATAGTAATCTTATGAATTTATTAGGGTTATTATTATTTTTACTACGTCCAATCACAGAATTGATTGTTTTTCCCAGTTTCTTTAATTTTATTTTGAGTATTTTTGATTTTTTTATGATAATATTCTCTCTTACACTTACGAATATGGCAATTTAGCTTATTACGATATGTTTTAATGTTTTGATTTCGTAGGTCGTTGGGACATTGCAGGTAGTTTTTGTATAACTTATTTTTTATTTGAATGCTCTTTAATAGTCCTTTAGTAAGCCAAGAGGACTGGCGGTCTTTCGTCTATTTACACGGCATTTTCTTAACGGAATGCAATCATTATACAATTCATTAAATTTATCTAAACAATTGTCATAATAAAGTTAGCATCACAACCGTGTAGTATCTCATTCCAATTTACCTCAGATAGTTTTGATTTTAGTCTAGATACATTATCATCTGTAAAGTTTCTCTTATATAAAAATGTTCTGTCATCTTTCATTTCTGTTTTTTTATTATTGCTTTTTATCTCAGTCATTAGGATTGTAGGTAAATGATCAGATATGTCTGTTATAAGAATTGCAGATTTTGAAGGACTACTGCAATTGGTAAGAACAAGGTCAATTAAAGTATCAGTTGTTCTGGTTATTCTTGTAGGCTTTAGAATTGATGGGATCATACAATGAGAATATATTAAGCCAAGGTAGTCATGTGTTTGTCGGTTACTGTCGTCTTTAAGTAAGTCAATGTTGAAGTCTCCCATTATAAAACATTTCTTTTTCTCTTTGCTAATAATTTGCAAGATATGATCAAAATTTGATATAAAATTATCTATCGCGGTATGTGCCCTGTAAACAACACCAATCGAAGATTTCTTTGAATTGCTATTTTCTTTTTCAATAAAACAACATTCAAATTGGAGTTGGCTTCACATAATTCTGTCAATGTGATCAAAATGGAAAATGTATAAAACGGAAAATATCATAATAATTTGATTCCTATTTGAAAAATGTCGCTCTCATCGAATTTCAAAATCGGGCCGTTGGAAACTAAGCAGTCTCTGTCTGAGTTTCCCTTGCATTTTTGATAAATAAAACAGAATGCGTACGTTATACGAACAGTGGCGGCGGAAGTTTAATTTTAAAAGGGGCCGGCTATTTTTTTAATCATTTTTTAGCAAAAATAGTGGACGTTCGCTTGCTGAGTGTGAACGTCACTCCATTTTGAGTGAACATTTTGTAGTACTAGAACGAGCAAAATGGTGAAATATTCACTCAAAAAAGGAAAGACGTTCACTCTCAGCGAGTATCAAAGAGCCGACTAGAATCACAAAGGATTCCGAAACACTTCTTGATCATGTTTACGTTTCATTACCACTTTTTGAACTGTATTTGCCTTTAGTTTTATAGTCAAAAATATATCTTTATTTTTAGTTGACTTTTGAACTATATATACCCCTTTTAAACAATCTTGTCACTTAAATCTTAAATGTATTTATTATTCTGTATTTGATATGATCGTGTATATATTATGTGTTTTTAGTCATTTATATTTTGTAAATTACGGATCAGTGGAAGAACAACTATGTTGAATCTGATTTTACCGTTTTGAAATAAAGTATTGAATGAATGAATGAATAAATGAAAAGTATCCACTCTTTAAGTTCAAGTTCAAGTTTATTTCCACGTTTCACAAGTTACAATCATATAATCATAAAGCAATTCTCAATAATACATGAAAATTATAAAAACAATTTTTTTTAACTTATCAGCTAAGTCTTATACAAATGATGTAAAACAAATTTAGTAGAATTTGAAATGACAATATTATTGTACAATATCAATTTGATCTACATAGTATTATAATAATTTGAAGAATAAGATAGTAGCTGAGGATGAGAATTAAATATGTAGGCTATGCAAAAAATAAAATTGAAACATGGTGGGGAGGCCAATAAACTCCTAAGAGCTTTTAGTCTGGCCCCACCTTAAGAAACAAAATGGTAAAGGGAAATTTGATGACAAGGACATTACGGCACAAAACTATAGTACAAAACATGGAAGACAAGACAAGACAGGACGGACGAGATAATAAAATAGACAGATAAGAAATGCTTGTTAATCTGAAGGACTGTTTGAGAAGGCAACATTTACAGGATTTATAATGAGATTCTGTTGGGTATTTTTTTTTTTATTTGATGCTGCTTATTGGTTAAAATGATCTTAAAAAACTAGATTCTCCTTGATTTAGTTAATTTATATTTCATTCCATCTAAACAGTTAAACATAGGACAATACATTTTTGAGTGGTCACCTTTACTCTTTCACACTTTTTGGAGTGAAAGTTCAGTCATTTCTCTCTTTTTTTCGACGGTGGATTGACTAGCGCATTCAGCTGTTTTTGAGTGGTTTACAGTCTTTTTCGAGTAAATTGAGATTCACTCGTTTTTCACCCTTTATACATAGAGAGAGCAATACCTTCATAATCGTAATAAAATAATTCATTTGTCAGACATTGTCGAAAGATACACTCTTAAAAAGCAAGGATCAAATATGAGCCAAAAAGGATCAATTTTGATCCTTTTTAGGTATCAAATATGAGCTTACCCTTTAAGGATCAAAGTGATCCAAAAATAAGGATCACAATTCTTGATCCGAAAAAATGATCAAATATTTCTTATAAAAAGATCTGCCCTAAAATATCATACTAAAGTGACCCTAGCAGGGTTTGAACCCACGCTAGCTGCCACGCCGCACGTACACCATGTAATTACGAGACCATCGCTCTAACCACTCGGCCACGGTACAGGCAGTTGACAAGTGTGGTGAAATCATCGTATTTATACCATTGTATACATTCCCGTCTATGTAGTGGATATGGGTTGTACTGAAATATGAAACAAAAGATCACGTTAGATCCAAACGCGGTATCAAATATGAGCTCATCCTTTCCGTATCAAAGTAATCCAGAAATACGGATCAAAACTTTGATATTGGAATCAAAAAGGATCAAAATAAAATGATCCTAAAACCGGATCAAAAATGATCCTGGTGAATTTGATCCATTTGTATATATTGATCCGAAAAAGGATCAAAAGTAACCCTTAAAGGATCAAAATAAAATGATCCGGAAAAGTACTCGTATATTTGATCCCGGCCTTTTAAGAGTGTACTTAATATTTTGATAATTATAGACTTTTCTTGGAAACAATATGTTATATCAATGAGAAAAAATACCTGTTGCAAGTTAAAATTTTGCATGAAACATATTATTAAAAAGGCGCAATTTACAAAACGACACCTCATTTAGGTTTTTTTAAACAATTGGGAACTTGAAATAAGACTTCAGTAGTCTTTTGGTTGTTGTTTTCAAAATATTTGTTGATTTACACCATTCTAATTTCTAGCCATCTATATCCATCTTTTATTTTTACCTAACTTAATTAAAAAAAATAAAAGTGCACAAACGCACAAAAGTCATCAATAGATGTTGTAGTACATGCATAAACTTAATATGACGAAGGGCAAATTTTGCCATGGTATAACACAACAGAGTCACTGTTTGAAAATTGTGGTTTGGAAGTAACTACAATCATGTTGGGTGTGGTGTGTGTGTGTGTTCGAGTGCTTTAAATTTCGATTAATTCAGAAGCTATACTGCAAGTTCGTAGGTCAAATCATTTGAAAATGTTGCACCAAATTGTGTCAATTCTTCAAGTTTCAAAATCTATTAGCGTGGGAGCATCCCTCCTAGCTCTAGACACCGGCCTGGAACCAGAATCATCTCGGAAAACTTAAGATATTGTGTTCCGGGGAATCTTTGCATTTTTGTTTTAATGTTTGAACCAAATTATCCGTAGTCAAAAATCGCTTTTCTAATAGCTCAATTGCTCGATTTCTATAAAGCAAAACAAATAAAAATTTAAAAACAACCATGGCGATAATTATTGTCAAATGTACACTCTTAGAAGGCCGGGATCAAATATACGAGTAGTTTTCCGGATCATTTTATTTTGATCCTTTAAGGGTTACTTTTGATCCTTTTTCGGATCAATATATACAAATGGATCAAATTCACCAGGATCATTTTTGATCCGGTTTTAGGATCATTTTATTTTGATCCTTTTTGATTCCAATATCAAAGTTTTGATCCGTATTTCTGGATTACTTTGATACGGAAAGGATGAGCTCATATTTGATACCGCGTTTGGATCTAACGTGATCTTTTGTTTCATATTTCAGTACAACCCATATCCACTACATAGACGGGAATGTATACAATGGTATAAATACGATGATTTCACCACACTTGTCAACTGCCTGTACCGTGGCCGAGTGGTTAGAGCGATGGTCTCGTAATTACATGGTGTACGTGCGGCGTGGCAGCTAGCGTGGGTTCAAACCCTGCTAGGGTCACTTTAGTATGATATTTTAGGGCAGATCTTTTTATAAGAAATATTTGATCATTTTTTCGGATCAAGAATTGTGATCCTTATTTTTGGATCACTTTGATCCTTAAAGGGTAAGCTCATATTTGATACCTAAAAAGGATCAAAATTGATCCTTTTTGTCTCATATTTGATCCTTCCTTTCTAAGAGTGTATGTGATACAAACCTGGAATTTTGCATGGTCTTTGTCAAGTTTTGATCCTACCTACAAATGAACCATGCTTATTTTCAAGAAAATAAAACATGATCAGAAGTTCTCAACCTACGTATATATTTATATCATCAAATTGAATTGTTGTACTTGCCCATTAATAGGGCTATTTTTTTACACACATTTTGTCGACAATACTGACATCGTCAACAAAACTAATTTAATTCTTTACCGATAAGCCTGTTTCAAAATCGACAAAATACAGAAAGGACTGAAATTTACTTAAAATTGCAGAAAAGTGTTTATAAAGATTTTGAAATTTTGAAATCGATCGTATAATATTAAGCGTCATAACAGGTTTTCCATGCTGTGCATGCTGCGATATTATTGAATGATACACGTGAATTATGGAGCGTTAATTCAAAAATCATAGCGTCTTCGAATTTGTAGCGTACTTTTTTTATTTTTCATGTTTTCATTACGAAACTAATAGAGGTGATAGATAAAAGTCAAGAAAATATATTTATATAAGAATACGTAACATTTCAACTATTGCTTGCCCAAAAAATGTAAAATTTGTATCCGCCGCTAGTTTTGTATACATAGCCAGTGTAATTTTCTCTCATTTGGAACTTATAAATATACCCTTTACCTTCAAAACTTATACCAAAAAAGATTTCGTTATTTTTTGTTTGTTTTGAAGTTGTGCCTGATAGAAATAAGTTTTATCAGGCACGTATTTTTATGCAACTTTCATGTTAATTAGTCTATTATTCAAAAACCACTCATGAAAAACCTTGCAAAATGAGATCCAGGTACCTTGGATAATTTGTACTGGTCATTGTAAATATGTTCAAGCGTCACAAGAATTGTTATTTATTTCTCATGGACACCCTTTACATCCATCACAGTCAACTGCATTTTACATTTTAACTTTAGAAAAGTAAATGAGGGTTTCAGTGTTGTCAGTTTTAATTGAATGTTTAAGTTATGACAAATTTACAATTCGCAAAATATACTATTACCTGTTTGGAAAAATCTCTATAACTTTCAACAGGAACAAGCAATTTGAAAAAAAAAAAATCAAAATTCTTTAGAAACCTAAAGACATGTTCAACTTGAAAATTAACCAGATTGGACCAAAACCTTACTTACACTCTAATTCGTAAGTGTAGAAATCTTGAACTTTTTAAAACTTTCGTTGCTTAAAATAGCCTCCCTTCTAACAGAAGTTTAAAAGCTTTAAACTTTGACATAGTTTAAATGATTAAACAATAGTTGTTTAAAGTTTTAAACTATATATGGTTACAGGCTTTAAACTGTAGCTGGTTTGGTTTAAATCTTAAACAGAACCATGGTTTAAAAAGCTTATACTGTTGTTGTTTAAACTGTTTTTTATTGGATATGATTTTGTTTCTGTGTAAAATAATGTGTTCGTGATGATAACCACGTTTGTGATAGTGTTAAACCTGGCCCAACCGGCCACACATTGATCATTGATGATCACGAAAGGCGCTGTAATCAACAGCCAATACACAGATTGTGGCCAACCATATGCCCGTGTAATGTACTGTGGTATTGTTCTATGCAGTGTGTATACGATAGCGTGCAATATAGCTGTATGATATATCGTCCATTTATCTTCCTATGTTTGTGCAAATATTCACATCCCGGCATGAATTAATAATCCAAATATATCACTGTTTATCTATGCCCACATCTGTAAGATTTAGATGACAACTTGAGTTGTATTACGGCGCCTTTCGTGATGATCACATTCAGGTAGTCGGAGATCGATCCCATACAGATCGGATCCGCCATTACTATTTATGTCTAAACTTTTGCTTCGCGCAATTTCGTATACTTAAATGGTTTAATCGCTTTAAACAGCTACGTTTAAAAGATTTTCAGCTTAAACTTGTATAATTTTTAAACATCTTTAAACTTAATTTCTTAAAACAACGCAATTTTAACTTTTAGAATAAGAGTGTACTGCTCCACAAAAAAATCTGATAGCATGGTATAAATCGTTCGTTGACAATCTGTAGATAGATAGATAGATGAAGATGACCTTATCCAACATATTGATATGATGTATATATCGTGAAAAATAACATCATTAGAGAATTTATGTTTGTAAAGATGGCGTTCGTAATCATGTTCATTGTGTGCTACAAACTACCTTGAATTTTTTACGACATACCAAAGTAGAAACTGTCTTTACTCCTTTGGAAGTTTGAATGCTCAGTTTTTGGTAATTTTTGCAACACAACAAGTGACCACATCAGAAATCATCGGCGCTGGCTTTCACTTTCTGATTGTATTTACTTGTTTAATTGTAAGGAGTTAAAATTTCAATAACTACTTTCTTGGACATACGGTAAGATCTGAAAATCTTGTTTGCAGATTTGTCACCAGGATGCCCAGTCGACTGCCCAAAGCTTTCTAACGTCGACTTGGCAACTTCCAACGACTTCTCATTCACAAACCCAGAATTTACAGCCAGTTCTAACATTGCACCGGTGTCCATAATTATCAATAATGATAACCTTCACGAAATGAGGGAGTATTTTTGTTTACATATCACTGATGAAGCCTTACGAGGAAGTCGTTGGTATACACAGATAACTATACCGTGGAATGATTGTAAGTTTTTCTTTCCTTCTTATATTCAATTAGTTAATCTTGAGCTTGAGTTCAAATGTTGCGTGTATGTGTGGTTAACAATTTAGTTTATTTTTATTTTTATAAAATTAGTAAATGTGTAAATTGGGATTCCTTTTCATTGCATCCACCAGTCCATGTAAGCCTATTGTGAGGTCTATTCATATTTACAAACATTTGGACACAGTGAATTGACAATTTTGTCCCCATTACAAACGATTTACGATTTGTAAAGCTACCTTCCGTGAAATTCAGTTTTTGCAATCTTCTAACTGTGAACAAAAGAAACGCTGTCATTTCACGAGAGAAAATGTTCACGGAAGCAAAATATAACAGCTTTGATAAATACTTATTCAAAATCTTAAAGCTTGCTATGCCAAGTCTCGTTTGCCTACTTTTTTGATATAATGTAAAGTTAGGCGCCTCTAGGATGCAAAATGCTTTTTGCCAATAGTTAGTAGAAAACCTGTTATAGTTTTTATTTTGTACAATTGAAATCTTGGTAGTAATAATTTGGTCGTTAGACCAATGTGGTTTCTTACAGGAATACCACAATACTGTGACTCCTTTAATTTTAAAAGTGGTAGCAGAGATTTTCTGTTAACAATCTCCATCTCCAAAATTTGGCACTTTTGTGCACAATGCATGGATCTCCTCAAGTTTCTATATGAACATCAATGCCCCGTCATGTTTATGGAAATACGAGGATTTGCTTTAAAAATGACCGTAGCGAGCCGTGGTAGCGAGCTGTACTGCAGCGTATGAACTGGTAGTTACTCGTTGAACAATTCACAGTGCATTGTTGGCTTGCATGGTCACGAATGACCGTATAAAGATAATAATACGAAAGTCGTTATCAGTTTTTTGAAATACTCTCTGTATATACTGAATGTGCACTATAGAGGCCGATATATATAACCTCTTACAGTACATAAAAATGAAATATTTTTACCGTGTTATTCATTGATTTTAACGGTCTTATAACAAAAATACATTTTTCATATTTAATAAATCTGAGTTTAAAAGTGTGTTGTCAAATATCCAATCATTAACCATAGTTCTAAGAAGGAGGGTTGCATCAACCCCCATATCAATTTTCTTTCTTCTACTAAAAACTCCCTGCGCGCAGTGCTAAACGACTTGGTGTACATCCGTATATAGGTTCATCCTTGGCGCTTATACGCCGGGGAAGTAGTGACGTCACATTTATGATAATTAGCCCAACACGTTCGATCTAGTTCCGAACAAATGATTATGTCCACAGATCATACGTATTAACAGAATAGGCGTGCGTAAACATACAAATTAGACTGATTTTTCTCGGAAAACAAAAATAACGGCAGGGGTCCCGTCCTGGCTTGTGATAAAAACCTTCAGCATAACAGGTTTGCATGTTTTCCCTTATTTTTGTTTTAGATGAATGTTATGGTATCAAAATAGGACTTAACGTGTGTCAAAACTGTTCACCCCTTTTTTTGGGTGATTTACGTAAATTATAACGTCACTACTTCCCGGCGTATTTTAGCGAAAAAGTTCGGAGGTCAGGTCAATATTTTCAAAATCCCGCAACCATGTTTTGTATATCGATCGTCAGATCGAAGCATTAAATTGCTGATTATAAGGTCACTTCTATAGGACCTAAACAAACGGGGTGGACAGTTTTGCCACACGTTAAGTCTATGGGGAAAAAGTCAGACTCCTATTTCATACCAAAACATTCGTCTAAAACAAAAATAAGGGAAAACATGCAGACCTTTTATGTTGAAGATTGTGTTCACAAGCCAGGCGGGACCCCTGCCGTTATTTTTGTTTTTCAACCGAGAAAAATCAGTCTGATTTGTATGTTTACGTACGCCTATACTGTCTATACGTATAATCAGTAGAAATAATCATTTGTTTGGGTCCAGATCGCACGTGTTGGGCTAAATATCATATATGTGACGTCACTACTTCCCCGGCGTATTGTCAAACCAATACTAGTATTATGTTCATACTATTATTATTTCGATGACCACCCCCTTCTTTATCATTTCTCTGATTCCACAGATTGCAGGCACATGATATCGGAAGGTGATTGTAATTGCGTACCTGGTCACGCTTCCTCATCCCACCCTGGTTACCACCTAGACCATCACTCAAGGACAGCTTACGTTGGACCGTTTAATACCGAAGAAACCGTAAATATCGATGTTTTCTCAGAACAAGGCGGAGACATTAATATATTCCTGGCAGAAGGCGTTGATTTTTTTTATGAGCGCTCTGGAACTAACCATTACGACATACGTAAGTAAAAAAAACATGAATGTTTAATGTATATCAATCTAATCGTAACGACCCTGCTAATGAACTCATTATGCGAATTCTATATTCCAAGTCTCGCCAAACGAGAAAAAAATGGTCGCAAGATTTTTTTTTAACGTGACCAGCTTAAAATGCTGGCTTTGAACCCTTGTTATCTGAAAACAGTGAAAGAAAATGCAAATTTGGAACGGGGTATGAAATTTTGGAGTTTTTCCAATACAATGCATATAAACATTTTGCTGTTGATAAAAGAGAAGTATTAAATGGCATTTTATATAAAAATCAACGATTTTAAGAATTTTTAAGCAACCAAATTTGAACCCTTATATCAATCTTGTTTTAGAAGATAAAACGCCGTCAGTTGGATCGATTCTGCTAGTAAAAATATAAAAACTCAGATTGATGAAATTTGAAATAAATATTTTGCCTTTAAAGCCTGTAAAGTGAAGAAATAAGGACAGGAAAAATATACGTTGATGTAAGACTAGTATTCAAAAGCATCTCAAATTGGCAACAGTGTTTAAAATTGAAAATCATCTCATAATGTATCTCATTTTGCTAAAAAAATAGTAAGCAATATGAGATACACTATGAGATGATTTTTGATTTGATACACTTTTGCCAACTTGTGATACTTTTGAATGCTAGTGTTCAATGTAGGAAAGGTATCTGACATCGGCTCTTCGTACTTGCCTGCAATTTGTATTGCGACAGCTGGGCATCAAAAGTTGTACAAGTACTACTTTTGGTCACGACGGGTCATCCTCTGACGTCAGAAACCTGCACGAATCTCATGTAAGAGTTTGTTTTGACTTGCCTCGCTGCGTTGAAATATTTTGTATTTCATGCGAAATGCAATGAATGCAACATTTATTTCCAGATTGTAAAGTAACATTTTTGGTTCTTTTATATAAATTATGCCAAAACTTCGAGAATTTCATCCGTGACAGTTAATAATTTAAGAAAAACAAACACTCTACGCGAAAAAAATACAATTTA
>JXSR01S002899.1:7707-18575 GCA_000969725.1 Ophiothrix spiculata | reverse complement strand
TAAAGGATCAAAATAAAATGATCCGGAAAACTACTCGTATATTTGATCCCGGCCTTCTAAGAGTGTATGAAACGGTAACAAACATTTGGTACAATGTATATGACAATTCAATACATGTGCAATATAGCGCGAAATTTTATTTGGTCTCAACTCGGTGTTGAAGTTATTGTATTTGGAGTGACTCGTCATTTTGACGTCATAACCAAATGTTTGGTAGCGAAAATTTGGTTTGGAAGCCTACTATGTTTTCGGCCTCAGTAAGTAAAGCAGAGAGTTTGTGAGTGACGATGACAAATTATATTTGTTAAGAGTCATTCGAAGGCAAATTTAAATAAATAATGCCTCTTGTTTGTATTGAAAAAAAGGTACGGTTGCTAAGATATTTCAGCGAAAGATTAAAACTTTCAGCTTCTTATAACATAAGTACAATTTACAAGATTTTTGTAAATTTTTCAAAGATGAAAATTTTCTTTCAACTATCAGTGCCATCATCACTAGGAGAATTTTGACTAACTTTAACCGGGCCTAACTGGTTGTATTTCATTTAACTGGTGTGAATTTAAGCAATATTTCATTTTTAGATCAAATTTATAAAGAGCCACGCAGGGCTACGTAGTCAATCATTTTAGATTGATTATGTTATATTTGCAAACTTTGAAAACACAGATCGTACTGATCGTGCATCCTAAAATTCTGATTTCTTTACTCACAGGTTCTGATGATAATGGTCATCATTGGCTTCAGTTGGACTTAGGAAGAGAATTTGACGTCAAAAGTGTAGTGATATACCCAGTGTTTGATGGTCCATATGACTACGTGTCATCTTTACTTCCTAGGCACGGCGACTTTGTAAACAGTAAGGACATTGAGTACTGTAAGCCTATAGTAATGGTCCACATTGTGAAATCTTAACACTTATTTGCTTCGAGATCGGGTCGCGCGGATTGATAACACCAGAAACCAGTAAAAGTATTTCTGAGATGTTTTCCTTCATAAAGGCCAAACCACCTCGATCCCTGAAAAAAGAACTCAGTAGAATTGCCCTTCTCTCCAGTTATACTATCTGGAATGCTCACCACGATCCATCATGGGGTTCCGAAAATCAACCCCACCTCAAATTATAGGCCTTCGGATCTTTTGTATCCGTGTTCGGGTTTTTTGCTTTACTTTTTTTTTATTAATTTTTTTCGTTTGTATTGTCTGCCCTGCACCATGTCAAGGTTATTTTGGTGAGCTTGACATATGACCTGGGCTTTTTGTACGCTCTTCATCTTTGCATTTGATATATTGTAAATTATTGTCTTTTGCTAATATAATAAGAGTGATTAAACAACAACACAAGGTCATCTAATAGAGTCCTAATTAGGTGACGTCAAGCAGTCCGAGTATAACTATTTACTGTGGTAGATATTTAAAAAAAGGAACTTTAACGTCCAATATTTATTTTTCCACATACCGTAACGAACTCGAAATTAGAAAATGTGAATTTCAAATATCAAAGTTTAAATGGCCAGGGAAGTTAAATTTCAAGTTTACATTAAAATAAAGGTGATATGGAATCTAAAAATATGAATTTCATGATTATATGGGGTTTTGTTTTAGTAGTATAATGATAATTAGCATAATTTTGGGTTAAGTCTAGCTGGAAGGACAAAAGCACGTTACATATTTCACAAGCGATGACATCTTTTGTGGCAGTGATTTAGTTGTGAAATACTGATGGATAGAATGATGAATTTAATAGAGTTCTATTCACTAATGTCTATTAAAAATCAATATTAACACAAATGATGTCACAGCTATTGTGTTCTTTTTATGGTTTCGGGAAATGTAATAAATCGACTTGGTAGAATGTATGTCACTTCATTTCCTTTGCCCTCATTCATGTCCTTTCCTATTTCCAAATAATCAAAGAAGTATTCAAAAAAATGAAGCTCAAAACATGAAGACAGTGGTTCTTTTTATCCCGGCTAACGGGGAAATGGAGCCTCCTCGACCCTTTATACATCTACGAGGGGGTATCAAAATGTTTTAAACTTTACCAAGAAGAAACGACATCAGGAACAACATTTGAAAATGAGATACTTTGACATCTTTGCATAGTCAATGTTCAAAATAACACATTTCTCCCAATTTTAACTGACTGACTACAGACTGTTATTGTAGGGATCCTAGCTATTGAAAAAAATCTGATTAAATACAGGGTGTCCACGAATGACTTATTCTCGGTTTCAAAATATTAGAAACATATTAAATCACAACTGTTCATAGAATTAACAGCTTTTTTACAATAGTGGAAAAGTCTTCTACATTTTCCATAAGTTTCATCAAAATATCATGCTTTATTGCTCTGTGCGATGATGTAATTGAAAATTGATGCAAACGTGGTTTTGATCTGTATATGTGATGACTGTCCCCAAAAAGGGGGACTTTGCGACAGAACACTTTTCGAGAAACTAGTGAAAATAGGCAGCAAGAAATAAAGAAAATTATAAAAATTTCCAGCAGATTTTCTGTTGTAAAATTTGATTGCCTTGATCAATATTTCAACAAGTAAGGTGTCATTTTAAAGCTTAGAAAATGTTATAACAGATGAAATGATTAAATCGAAATTGGTATCATCTGCAACTTGTAGTCCCACCTTTCGGGGTGAGCCATCACATATAAACTTGTAATATGCACACTTACCAATGTTTATAACGTTTAATGAATACATTTCATAAAGGGTACAAAGTAAGGAATCATCTTATGCTAGCTTCAAGGTAATTATACAGGGTTGTAGGGAATATACAGGGAAACATAAGAAATATTATAAAAATCGATTTTTTTCAGATGCCATTTTTGTAACTAATGACATGCTTGATATTTTATATAGCTATACATCACAACTACTATCCAGTATATTCTGGATAAACCTCTTTTTAGGTTTTCATTTATCTTCCGATCGCTTTTTAAAGGTAATTAAACTTTAAAAAATATTGACTCCAGATGACCCCCTCAAAGTACTTTTACCCTCATTACCCCCAATGCCATATATCGACCCGCTAAAGGGGTATCCTAGTGCCAAAGTCTTATGATAACTTCATAAAAAAGTATGTGGTGATAGTGAACAATTTAGCAACCACTGCATGTACTTGTACCTATCTTGACCATAGAGGGTTTATTTTACCCCAGATGACCCCAGATGACCTTCAACTCCATATATTTTTATGTCACATGTGTAACTTTACCTTACTATCTTATATCAAAATCTTCAATTTGTTACTGGGTTAGGTTACCCAGTATACGTGGTATATAATACATGACCACATGGTAAATGAGCAATAATCAAGATTTGTTAGTTTATATAATGACAAGTTAAGGCTTTAATGGCAATATTAAGAGTGACGAATTTGTGTTAGGTCTACTGTAATTAATATGAGTTGAATGATTTCATAAGTAGATATAATAATTCTACTATGCATCATTGTTCCCTAAAAATTCACTGTGAGGTAAGTTGTGCTATAAGGAGTGGACAAGTTGTGCCATATGAATCTACTGTTATGAAAGTGTTTTGATCAGAAAAAAAACCACATTGTTTGGACATTTTCTCCTGTATCTATATGCAAGTCATGACGAGCGAACTTCAATTTTAACACAGTTATAAAATATTTTTTTATATAAATTTTTAGTATTTTTCAAATTCCCATTGAGAGCTATCATGGTCGTTCAGATTACCCAAACTGGTGGCTAAACTTACCCAATTCGTGGGGTAATTTGTGCCATTTTTTCCAAGCATTCACCATATATTTGTAAGTTGCTGGTTCAGCAATTGTCTTATATATCAAGTATTAAGTCATACCTGTACATGTAATCGCAGTCAGTATCGTAAAAAGTAGGGTATTCTACCTCTGACTGTTCCGAACCCCGTTTCGGCCATTCAAGACTTCAAAATCCACATACTGCTGGTATAGTTTATAACTTCTATCAGTCGTCATTTTAGATTTGAAGAATTGAAGTCAATCATCTAAAGCTATACTTACAACAATAATTTTAGATTTGAAGAATTGAAGTCAATCATCTAAAGCTATACTTACAACAATAATTTTAGATTTGAAGAATTTAAGTCAACCATCTAAAACTATGAGGATATCTACAATATTTTTTATAGGTATTTTTAAGAGGTTTGAAGAATAGCACAACTTACCCCAATATCCCTATCTCCTTGCCTGTTATGAAGACGTGTCATAAAAAACGAGTTAATGAAGAAAGAAAACTGATATGTTTTCCTAAAGACACATCGATTGTGATTTTCAAAAATTAGATATTTTCTTAAAGGAAATAACGCATCGATTTATATACAATGACCTAAAATTGAGTCGTATCAAAGTTTGCACCATGACTTTCGACAAAAATGCAACATCATCTTTTTAACTCACATTTTTGCTATATCTAGTTTCCAATAATCAGACTTGTGTTTTGAGGAAGGTGCTAATTAATTCGTCTTAACAAAGTCTCAAATTATGAGTTACAGCATGGTTGTGGAAACCACAAATTATGTGTATCTTTTCACGCAAACACTGTTTACCTTTATGTAATTTTCTTTGAATTTCAGACATATGGTTAAGCAATGCACAGATTTTTGTTGGGAACTGTCGAGTGGATGACCACTGGTTCAAAACCAGTTCTGTATTCAGTAAATTAAACAACTTATGCAGTGATGACATCGGCGTGATCGATGGTCCGGTAGATATAATCAAAACAGATTGTAACAGCAATGCTTATGGGAGATTTGTTTATATTATACCAAGTCCCGATAGGAATAACCCGCTTGCGATGTGTGAAATCGATGTTTTCGGAGATGAAGGTTAGTAATGAATCGGAATGTATTGATTTAAACATTCCTCCACTGTTTTGTGCTTTGGTAACAATTTCAATTAAAGGAAAATTGCTATGTTATAGCCAACATGAAGCATGTTTTGCATTTAGTAGGCCGAAATATTCAAAATTGATTTTGTTTACCAACTTTAAAGGAAAGTAATCTTTTGCACATGACTAGGTATGGTAATATATGATTGGAAATGATTAAACTTGTCAGATTCATATTTATTTCTATATCAAAACAAATAATATACATATCAAACAAGTTGGTTTGAAAATGCTTTCTTTGTTTTGTTTATAACGTAATCCTGGGCATTTCTTGTTGCATATTTTTGCTTGCTTAATAAAATTAATGGCTGAAATAAAGTCGGTAGATCATCTGTATGATGCTTATACATAAAGGTGGCACGATGTAGCCGATAGGTGTCAAATACATTAAGAATCTCATAATTTAAAAACAGAGGGCCCGTGTGGCTTTTCTAGTGGCTATTTGATACAGTCCTACTAGCCCACTTTTGTAATTTAAGTATTTGATCGAAGTGTTTTTTATTTGCAATACCCCAAATAAAAATTCCATAGTTGATATAGGGTAATATTAATGAACAATTATACAGTGTACATGTATATTATATATTTATCGGTAGATAATGTTTGAGTTTGGTCATCATACCAATATTTCTTGAAATATTCTTAGTAATTGCATCAGTATGATTTTTCCAGGTTAAATTTTAATCTATTGTGACTCCAAGAAATTTAGTAAAACATACTCTGTTTAGTTCTTTATCGTCAAATTTGACATTAAGAGCTCTTTTTCTTGAATCAACACAATTAAATTGATGGAAACTTTCAGTGTTGGTGCTATTTGTATCAACAAACTTATTTGTATTATGGGGTGTTCCAAACACCATATAATTTGTTTTACTTGCGTTCACAGATAACTTATTTGCTTTGAACCAATTGCAAATTTCATTGAGTTCATCATTAATTTTCTGAATTTATGATTCCAAATCAGGATGAGAAAAAGGAGCGTTGTATCATCTGCAAACATAATATGTTGAAGCAAATGTGTTGAATTCACAATATCGTTAATATACAGTAGGGGACAAAGAATTGAACCCTGAGGAACACAACATTTGATATTTTTGTACTCAGTATCTCTCATTTGGTAGCGAACATATTGTTTTCTACATTTGTGATCTGAACCAATCTGAGTTTCTGAACCAATCAAGTGTAATGCCTCTAAAACCAAAGTGTTCTAATTTACACAATACAATATTATGGTCAATTGTATCAAATGCTTTAGATAGATCTAAAAATATACAAATAATTGTACTTGTATTCCTTTCTGCGTTATTTTGTCTACTAAGTCCATGATTGGATTGCCATTTAAGTCGAGCGTTTAGGTCTAAATCCAAATTTTTGTTTATTCAGTATGTTATTTATATAAATAAATTTCATGCATCTGTTGAAAACGAAGCGTTTTAAAATCTTGGAGAAGCAAGGTATTTCTTGATCTTGACATTTCTACTGCCAGAGTCGTGAATACATGAAATAAACTCTTCTCTGCTCGGTCACCTCAGTTGGTTAAGCATGACGCGCTCAATACAGAGGTACCCGGTTCGAATCCCGGGTCACAAGTGTTATAAAATTGCACTGTCTTTAGCCCCATCTATTGCCCTGTTCAGAATAAGTTATGAATAAGTTATGACCTCTTTTAAGATTAAAATTACTAAGGTCAGTTATACCATATATCATAGAAGGAGAGAGAATTTGACCAATTCTTTTGTCCAATGTCCGTTATAAGTGATAATCTTTAATCGTATGTATAGTGTATATCCTATTGAAAACAAATTGTATCTAAATGAAGACTCGCACTCCCAACACAATGGAAATATGATACTTAATGTGCGGAACGTCATCCTTGACAAGGCTTTGCGATTGCCCTTTATCGGTGAGGGATCGATCATTTTAAATTAGCCGGGGTCACGTAGGGGTCATGGGGTCAAAAACACGATTTTCACGAAAAACTTTTCAACTCATCGGGATTTGGAGGTACGGTCATCAAATTTATGGATGTGAAACGTCTACAATTGTTACTAAATGAGAATTTTATCAGAGGTCACATGGTGTCATCAGGGGTCATATAAAAAGGTCAAATTTTCAACTTTGTTCGATTTCAACGTTTGTGTTGTCAAATTGTTCGTCTTGGACCAGCGATCAAAAGTGTCAATAGTGACTTCGTCGGCCGGCTCTTTCTTAGGGGTCAAAGGTCAAAAGAAAGGTCAAATTGTCAACTTATCATGCGTTTCAAAGGTTAAAGTTTTAAATTGTTTGTCTTTGACCAGCGATCAAAAGTGTTAATGGTGACCACATCGGTCGACATTTACTTAGGTGTCAAAGGTCATGACTCATGATAAATTTCAATTTTTCAACTTTGTCCAGTTTTAAAGATTATGGTGTCAAATTATTCGTCTTGAACCAACGATCAAAAGCGCCTATGGTGACTCCATTAGCTGACCTTTTCTTAGGTGTCAAAGGTCAAAATAAAGGTTACATTTTTATCATGTCCAATTTGAAAGTGTAAGGTGTCTATAGGCTGAAATCACCTCCAAGGGAAAAAAACAGCGGCAGGGTCCGTGTCACTGCAGTGACACAGTCATGTCTAGTTTAGATCTGTATCTTGAATGTGATCATTGCGTGTACTATGATTCACAATGTGAATTTGAAAATTAGCTCCTTGGATTGGAACATCAATATTAGGGGAAGTTCTCAACCAAATTCCATGTTCGACCCCTCAAATTGATCAGAAAACTATACTTAGTAGAGACATTCTGGTTAGAAATATCAATTTTAATATTTAAAATGGATAAAATACGATACATTAGCGTCTAATCCTTGTGGGGTGGGCACAGGTTTTTTCGATGACTAAATATAATATTAAATAATTTTGACACGTATTGAATTGATCACAGGAATCTCCTGTTAAATATTACGGGCAGCAAAGAAAATATGTTGCCAAAATTTTCCCGTCTTTTGTCTCTTAAAAGTTTTTACAGTGTTGGTCTTGGTGTGTCTCCATGTGTAATGTTTTTTTTTCTGTAAAGTTGTGTCACATTATAAAAATGCAGGTGATTAGAAATCCAATATACCTCTTTATATTTCCACGCAGCCTTTGCACACTGCATGTGTTGGCTGACCACAGACCCAAGTCCTATTCCACTCCAAACATCATTTACGTTCTTTCGCAACATCAACGGGCTCAGGAACTTGATTAGTTCACATCTGAACCATCTCAGCCAGCGTAACCTATATTTTGTTCAAAGTTGACTTCAAGACCTGTGTATAGAAAAAAATAAACCTTTCTGGGAACTTTTATTGTGCTGTTAAGAATTTTCTGTGAGATTTATGAAAAATATGCACGAGCGGGGCGCTATATTTTTTCCGTAGTCAACATTTGCTATGGGCCTCATACATAGCAGTATATTGAGTTTTCAGACTTTGAAATAACGGAAAAAGTTGTAATTTATTTAATATGAAGCAGTACTGGGATTCGAACCCATCACACATGATTATGAAGCGCTTGATTTATCCTCTAGACTACCGATGATTGAGGTAGCAGAAATCGGTTTTTAAACCCCAATAAACTTAACGGAATAAATTGATAATACTGTTATAATGATGTGATACACATAAAAGACATTAACTGATTAATATCAATATAATATACAATCGATAACGAACTGTGTATGTGGTTATGATGTCCCTATACAAATAATATGGCGAGCGGGACACATGGGGCAGCGCCCCCGGAAGCTTTTCAATTATAGGGTTTTTGAAAGCAAGAAATCATCATTCTGAGGCCCTAATTACAGAATTTTATACCTTAAGAAATTGCAGAAAAACGTGGCATTACATCAATATAAAATAATAAGCCTAAAGAAGGACTTAAGATTAGAACTCGAGACGTTTTCTCCAAAACTTGAAGTTCTGGGACTGGGAGATTAACATTACTGAGTGAGAACAATGAAGCATGTGTTTAATTTACAAGTAATTACGTAAATATTATATATTATTATTATTTATTCACCCAAAATTTGGTTCATTTATCTGTATTTCACTATTCAATATTCCCAGAAAAAATTATCTGTCGTCAGAAATAAGCGTGATTTTTATTATAATTATTTGACTTTATATTTATAAGCTTACCGATTTTTTTCTGAGACTTCAATGGTTTTTTCTGGGAACGGCGCGGCCGCGTAACCGCTGATTTCGAAACCCTGTTTAAGACCATATTCATCATTGAAAGTACTACGGCTTAAACTCAGGAGCTTCCACACTGAAAACGACTGAGCTAACTTGACTCAGGACTCGACTACCATAAAGGCATATATCAATGTGAAATATAATCTAAACGATATGACGCGCAAAATTAACCATTTTTTTGTGGTCATCGAAACCCCGTATCATTGTATAACAGTTTCTCCTATCGATGGCGTCTTTTGCAACGAGGACTCTTCTTCATATCTATTTGTATACATTTTTGCTCTTCAAAATTCACTACAAGCTACAGACCAGATCATGAGGGGGTCGGTTTTTCTTCTAATACAGGACCTAATGCTTAGACAATTGTTCAGAACAATAGCAACCGCCCAGAATACACGGTTCCGGGCGGTCAACGGCCGGTTGAGTTTTGAAGTGATCCCTCATCTATTTTGTGTATTCTTTTTTAATTACCCATCATTAAGGGAATATATTGAAATGCTAATTTTCTATACATGCTTGAGAAGGCTTGGTTGCCTCAATGTTGTCACTAATAAAGACAAACATTTATTCTTACACTAGTGCCGTTTGTTGATGCCAATGGGGATCCTGTTGAGTCACGAGTGGAATTCGAATCCAGTTCAAAGTCTGTAAATGAAAGAGATGACACGGTATCATTGACACTCACACGTCGTGGACAGGCAGAAACATGTACCTATGTTTGTAAGTTTTTATAGATGTCATAATCTATATCTAAGAATAAGACCGATCTGCACCTAAATAAATAAAAAAACTTGGTTTGATAATATTAACCTCCACAAATAGTGTGGAGGAGTAGAAGGCTGCAGCGCAATGCAAAAACGGACATCAGTTGATGGGCTTGTATATATAGTTCTCAATAACTGGAGATGCAATGGGAAGCAAATGACCTCTAAATTATGTTATTTTATTTTATTTTATAATTATGTTTTTAAGTATTGTATATACCCCTTTGGATGTTGATAAGCTAAAAATTGTTTTTAACCTATTTCACATTGGTTTTGTTTATCTTTTTGAATTTATTGTGATTTATCCAAAGTTCCCTTGTTGGTAAGTTGGTGCTGTTCTCACTGTTTTTAATATTTCTAAATTATATGGAAGAGGTCTTATTAATCCTCTCACAAGATGTAGATGGTCGATCGGAATTTGTAATTTTCGTAGTCATGCGAATTTTTCGTTCCTGTGTTTTCCAAATGTGACTAAAGCCATTACAAAGCAACGTGTAACTTTATATGTGAAAGTTCCGAATTAAGTTTTTAGTGTTTTAACCCTCGTTTTCATAAGGAGGGGGGTCCCCCAATGATCGCCGATGGCACCAAAACGCAAAACAAAGCGACCCTGAACATTTAGGTAATTGTTTTTACATCCTTTGCGGTCATTTTGACGGAAAAAATTGGGGTGCCACCTAAGGTGGGGTTATGGTATAATAGGCCGTCAAAGTCGGCGGGTACAGGTTCGAAAAAATTTAAATCGCCATTTTGAAAAATATCTGCACGATATTGACTTGAAACTTACAGGACATGTTAGAATTGTTAATTCCTTCGTTTATTAGCAAAAAACGAAAATTGGACATTTAGAACTTTTATAGCGATTTTGAGAAAAAGTGGCCTTTTTGCCAAAAGTCGATTTTTTTTCGGTAAGAAATACTCTGTAACGTCATAATTTTTTTCATGATCTAGGTATCAATGGAATGAGGAGACCCTACCCTA
>JXSR01S002898.1:47314-62756 GCA_000969725.1 Ophiothrix spiculata | reverse complement strand
AATAATTAATTGATTAATTAAATTAATTAATTGATTAATTAATTTAATTGATTATACATTTACATGTTTGGGCAAAATTACATATACCATGATCAGTCAACTTATTCTAATAAACCAGTACAAATATAGCAAGTTACTTAACTTAAGTATATATCCCAAATATATTTATTGAGAGTATTATGTATAAATTTACCGCTGTTATTTCATATGTTGGTTGTGTTTTCACATGGTGTACCATGGTATCATTTGTATAATTCCTTGGTTTCTGTAAATGTAGTATTGAATGCTAAAATGCAATGTGAAACCTTCTCTATACAGTATTATAATGCTTACAAATGCAAAGATAATTAGCAGGGTTATATTTTCTCCAGAGGTTAGCTAGTTACCTATCCATGTTGTGGACAGTAAGTATCTAGTTCTATTATATTTGAATATTTAGATAAATAGCTGATCAGTGCATTTGTAGATGATAAATCTCCAATCCACATGTTAAGTACTCAGTTCGTCATGTAAGTGCAAGAAAGTTGTATCTGCAATAGCTGCCATTTGTCATAAATTTGGATTGCACACTTTATAATCTCCAGTCTTGGGTCAGTGGTTCTTGAAAGGTTCTTCAGGTGACATTTCAAGAATTACTGACTTAAGACGGGGAAATTTTGGGGGATTTTTCACATTGTAGTGACTAGGTGTCAAATAAATATAACTTGAGGCAGCCATTGCAGATACAGCTTTCTTGCAATCACATGATGAGTTATTGCTACAGGCATTGTATTTAAGCCTTTTCGCAAATTAAGAATTGGCGTGCATTGTGGGTACTTTCTCACAATCGAGTGGAGATAATTAAACAAAGCATGACTATAATGGATTGAACTTTGCCGTTTTCACAAAAATGTCGCTGACATTAGTTTAGAATGTTTCTCTTTTGTTTTTTGTTTTGCAAGGTAATGTTTGTGAATAAATAACCATGCCCAGGTGTCAATGTGAGTTACAATGCGCAATATCAGTTCGGCGGAACTCACAATTTCGGATACGTATCCGAACTCGGATACCCACGCACATTTCGTATCCAAATTGTGATACCCGTATCCGAATAAGGATATGGAGGGGTATCTGAATTCTGATACTCCTGTCGTGGCGCAGGAAACAAATCGATAGCCCAAGCTGGCAAGTACATGTAGAACATCTTTCTTGCATTTATGATAAATATATCTATGGAAATGACATTTTCATCTGTGCAATTCCAGCGGAACAGCTTCAAAACATGTCCTGATAGCTTCTTATCACAGAAGGCAAAATAATTTGGCCAATACTTTGATAGAATTTAGATGACAAATGATGATAATGTTATTGACTTACATACCGGTATGGTGCTCGGCGAAGCTGAATATTCATTTCAGCTGATATCCCGTTTCAGCTGTTTTTAATCCAAATTCGGATACGGGTATCAGAATTATGATACGGAGTATCCAAATTCGGATACGTATCCGAATTGTGAGTTCCGCCGAACTGATATCATAAGTATTTTGAAAAAGGCAAAGTTTACTTCATTTAAAATTTCTTATAGTTGCACTTTGTTTATCTCTCAGTATTGCTTAAGATAATTCCCATGCTTGATGCTTATTAGGGCAATGAATATTGTTAATGAAAAAAAAAACAGTTCTTAAAACCTCAAGTCAAAAAAATATAAGTTCCCTTAATTTTAGTTTTGTCCAAAAATTAATTCCTTAGACCCTAAGTTTGAAAATCTTGATGGCAACAGTTGACTTAAATGGGGTAAGAATTGTTTCACTTGGACATTTCAAAATAACTTATTAAGTTATTTGAATGATTTTTTTATTCTAACTAATAGAGTGTGATATTTTATTTTTCTGGAATTTTGTTCGTTAGGATTGGTAAATAAGAACAAAAAAATTGTTCCTGACTTTTTTTTCCAAAAAAGACACTTTTTCCTGTTTTAAAAAAATAGGTTGGTCGAGTGAACACAAGCAAATATTTTTGCCTTAGCTGCAGTTAAGTGATTTACCATGGGTTTCATGTTGGCATTCTATAAGCCACTAGACAGTTTTCTAATAAATGTATTTTGTACTTTCATGAGTGTAGATGAAGGGTTTTAAATGCTTTGCAAGAGAGCCTGCAAGTTACAATGTTTTTATAAGTGTACCTGTTTTAAGGTATGACAGATTAATGGTGGACACAGAGCTAAGCAATTTCGCCGCTTTGTGTCTATTGATATGCTATCTATAGCGTATAGACACTTCTAGGTGTATTTATAAAGACTGCATATTGGCAGATCTATATTTAGTGATTACATTTTTGAAATTATAAAAACATCATTAAAAGACCTGAAATATATTTTATATTTTGTTTACCATTTCATTGGCAACTGAGACTACAGACCGACTTTGGAGGTCAAGGAAATTTTGTTAATTTTAATTAATTGATGTGAATCACAGAAAAATACAAAAGGTATACGAGGTGTAAAAAGTGCTACATTACAGCAGTACCTAAATTTAATTGGTGTAAATTGTAGCAATTTAATCCATTTAGAATTACAGAATTATAAACCTCTTTAATTGCCATTAATGCAGATACCAATATTTTGTATTACCAAAATACAATTTCTTTTTACACAAAAAGATCAGTGGAACAAAGTGCATGATATACTGAATGTAGCTTTAATTTGATGTTGCATTTGGCAATTTAACATATATAATTGTTGAATTATTAGGATGGTCAAGATTCGAGATGTTATGTACCTTTGCTACATTTTCCAACCCCTGTGTATAGTAATAGTAATGTAGATATAGTTATAGCTAACTTATTTTTATACATATGTGAAGTATGTACCAAAATGTGTACTAGTAGAGTAGATATCGTATAATTTTCTAAATTCTGGGTGAGATGTAATTAAACATTTGGACCATCACTTTGTGCTAAAACAAGGTGTAGAGTAATAATATTGGTTGTTATTTACTCTCAGTTATAATTGTTTGATCAATTTTTTTGTAAATTATTTTGAACAACTAGACTCGGACTGGTCTGTCTTGGTTATCCAAACATTGTGATTGCATCAAACATACAAGATACACTGTCTCCAACTTGTACTTAGAAACTTGTGACACAAGCTGATTAATTGAATACCCAGTCATTTTGAGGTTTTTTTGGGGGTTGGGGGGTTTGGGGATGGGGGAAGAGGTACTTAGTACAAATGGTTTTTTTTTCAATGAATTTGACTGAAAATTAAGGAGGATTTAGTGCATGGATTTGAAAATTGGTATTTGGATAGTAGCTTGTCAAATTTCTCAAGACTTGAGTAACGTGCTCAAACTCAACTTGAGTAGCCCCAGGTTTTGATTACAATTATATGCTGTGAGCAGGTGAATCAAGCGCAACCTTTGCGTGTTGTTGACCCATCATAGCAATGAGCTCTACCGAACCGTGACAACTCAAATGCAATAGATCTTAAAAAGTGACAGACTAGTCTGAAAGCACATTTCATCATGTGAGTGCAAGAAACAGGGGTGTGAGAGTTCCTCTTTTCAGCTGATATCGTCGTTTTTGAAAATTTTCTTGTGTTAAAATTTCAGTTTTTTTATTCATTTTCAGCCCGTTTTCCTGACTTTACGACATTTTTCCTCGTTTTTGTCAACTGGCCTCTCACACCCCTGAAGAAAGTCGTATGTGCAATAGCTGCCATTTGTCATAAATTTGGATTTTACACTGTATAAGCTCCGGTCTTGGGTCAGTGGTTCTCTAAATGGTTCTTCAGGTGACACCGTCACTTGAAGACCATTTCAAGAACCACTGACTGAAGACTGGAACTTTGAGGGATTTTTCATATTCTTGCAACATGTAAAATAGATATAACTCAGGGCAGCCATTGCAAATACGACTTTCTTGCACTCACAAATTGATTTATTTTAGTTAACTTGTCATAGGCTAGCACAAAGCAGAACATTATCATCACATAGACCATGCAGTCATGTACGTCTTTAATACAGGCTTGTAATATAACCCAATGCCGTGTATTGCAACTGGTTAACTTTCGTACTTTATTTGAAATGGCATTGTGTTTCTCAGAGAAAAAAAAAATCAATATTGCCCCTTTCAATTTCAGTTTTGCTCATTGCTGAACTGTGAATAGTACCCACTCACTTACATTACGCACAAAGATAATTATCATACCATTAAGAGAATTTCTCACCATTTGGAAATAACGGTGACCCAATATATATCATATTATATCATTCATAAATATATTATTGTTCATTGATTGGTTAAAAGCTGGTCACATGATGATAAATAGTACCACTATTTCGGGAGAAAACAAAACAATTCTATATTTGAGGGAGCGAGATACTATTTTTGAGTGAGATAGGCTACTATTTCATGTTTAGCCTCAAGGGCTGCATTTCATGTTTAGCCTCAAGGGCAGCGTTACTCAGCACAATTGAATTCTACGGCGCTGAAGCAAGGAATCAGAAAGGTGCATTATCATGATTATACAGCAAGAAATCGATGCCATCTAACTTGTAAGTATCAGGTATGGCATTTAACCAATCAATGAACAAAAAATATATTTAATAAATGATATGAAACAAATATTTAATGATCTTATTCGGGATCTAATGTGGAATCTATTGGTCCCCTTGGTGAACTGGAGGGCGTGTGGTACCTCACGCCCTCCAGTTCACCTCGGGGACCAATAGATTCCACAAGATCCCTCATTATCATTAAATATTTGTATATCATGCCACTGAACACGTTGAGATGCATTTTTTCCTGTCACTTAGTGTGTCTTAACGTTGCATTTTTATAAATGTATAGGGATGTGCAGTATTATGTAGAGTAAAACGTTCAACAAAAGAGGATTGTTTTTGCTGATTTTTGTGAAATAAATTTTAAAAAGGTTGCAAAAATTATATAGTTTGATAATTAAGATTGACTTAGTGGTATGATAAATTCGTTGTTTGATTCAGCGTCAGTATGATATGGAAAATTATGTCTAGACAAAGCTGTGCTTTGCCTGGAATATGCACCGTCGATAATTTCCCATATCCACTTCACCAAATAACTAATAATAATGGGTCGGTAAAAGGCTGACTGTTTTTGCATATTTTGGTTAACCTGAGATGGATTCTATTCTGTTAAATGTGTTTAAGACTATGTAATGTATGCCATGAAAATGCAGTAGTTTAGAAAAAAAGTAGTTTATTAGCAGATAAAGGTATAGCGTATCACTGTGTTTTAGTTAACCTTTTGTTAAAATTCATTTAAATAGTCAGTTATAATCTTAGTTGCAATTTTTCCTTCAGGTTAGAAAACTTTTATTTACTTGACTATGTATATTAATTTACCCCATCCTTTTTGAGGGTAGTAAACTGCACATATTTATTTTGATGTTGATTAATAATGGCTTTCAAGTTTCAAAAGTATTAAAAACTGTTTACGCCAAATATGTAAATAAAGTACGGAGGCTGATTCAATGATAAATATAACAAATATGACAAAAACAGGAATTTAAAACGTCATAAAACTATATTTATTTAAAACGTGCAAAAACAATACAATTTGAGTATTGTATGAGCCATGGTGTATTTACATCAAGCATATTGGTGACTTTTGTTCTAATGAATTTCTGAACAATGTGTAAAAATGTGGTACAACTTGAATGGCATTAGCTGTCGAGGCCCATTCACATTAAGAAAAGCACTTGACAGAGGATGGTTTTAATGTGCCAGCCACACTACACTTGCGATACATTACGATAATTTGAACGAGTGTGTAAAACCATTGAGTCATTATCATATATGTAAAAGATTCTGTTATTGAAGTCATTAAATTTCCTACGAATCACTAACATCTGAATGCAATAAATGCGTGGAGTAAGCGAGCGATCACCTTGCATATACTTTGATCAACACCAATTTCACATTGCGGATTGATACAGATAAGTGTCTGCGTAGTTGAATACAGGGCAACTGCGGGAGACGCAGCGCGCATTGTACGCGTGACTCGTGCATTGGTATCTATGGTGCGCGCGTAACTGTGATTATGTTTACTTGCGGATGAAAAAAAAGCCTCACAATTCCCGCCTATTCAGTGATGATCAATGTATAGTATGAAAGACTTCAAAGATTTCAAACGAGCGCAGAGTTTATCGACCAATCAAGATACATACAGTGCATTTTCGTTATCGCTTCAAAGTCGCACGCACCCTTGACGTGCACACCCTGCAGATTTGTTTTGTAGGAAATTTTATGATTTAAGTAATAGTATACAAGTTAGAATCCAAGATTTGTTATATTCAAAAAGGTATGTCCTTCAATTTTACGAGTATTAGCTGTATGCCTTTGTAATTGTAAGTGTGCCCTGCACATTATCAGCCATGCAATAGAGCAAATAGAATTGGCCAGATTGACTGATCTTGCTTGAAATGTCTGCCTGCCCATAAAACAGATTGTTTTTTCATCGCCTTGTTGCACTGTTAGTCAAGATCAGTATTTTGAACATCGCCCATCCCTTGATCATGTTATATCTATGAAATACCTTCGACAGTGCACAAGTAAACAAGCTTGTAAATATGTGGGCTGCTCTGATAAAATGAGAGGAAAGTTCCAAATCTACATTTTGAGTAAATGGCATCTAAAGTAAAAATAGAGTGAAAAAGTTATTTTTTGACATAAAATGCATTCATGCGTTTCATCAAGTGTTTACCTGTACCTAAAGTTTTGAAAGTCAACTTTGCCGGGATATGCAATTATTCACGGCTAATTGATTGCATGTAGTATATTTGAAATTGATTTACAACTAATTTCTATTACAATATTTTCTGTGGACTGCTTTGCGATCCCTAAATGAAGAATGGAGAAAGAAAATGTCTCATATTATAAATCATTAAAAAGCTGATATTATTGAAAATTAAATATGTCATAAACTCAATTTTAAAATTTGTGACTTTCCTCTAATTTTGCCAGAGCACCCCTCGTATGGGTTTTAATCACCAAACTTCAAATGTTGTTTATTAATTAATTGTTTTTGATAAAGAAAGGGTTAAAAGGTGCAAATAATGTTTAAAAATAAAGAGAATTGTATAAAAATAATGTTGACAAACCGATGGGTGCTGATTGTGCATGATGGCAATTATTATTTAATTTGATTTGGTTTCTTTGCAATTGATTTCAGCAATTAAATTACTTCCATTGTAATATGTATTCCACTACAGGGTATATTGTAGATGACTATATGATAAATAACACCATTTGAAGAAAAATTGAGTCTTTTGTCAATTGTGTTATGCATTTGTATTGATTGCAAATAACTAAAATTCTGATATAGTGCACCAGGCGGCATAGGACACCATTTACTTGATTTAGGCTGAGGGATTTCTTTCTAAACGCAAATTTAGGGATACATTTTACGTGTATTGCAATGGGCAGAGCCACGAACTATATGTATTGAAAATATTACAGAAACTAATTTTTTTACATTGATCAAATAAATTATAAAATGTCACAAATTAAACATAATTGTATTACTCCAAATCCGCTGGGGTTCACACGTGAACCCCGCTTTTTATAGATGTTATCATTCTTTTTACCGATTAGGAATATAATTTTAGCGGCCATCCCGCGCGATCCCGGAAGTTGTATTTTTCCACGATGTTTCCAATGGCTTACCAGAGGCGGTATAGGACATGACGCAGTCAGGTATCGTCTACGATCGGAACGGCAACCATGCAATAGTTGCCACGGCCACCCTCCTCTGTAGTGCACATTGTGTTTTATGCTCAAAATTTCTACGATTGGCTATGAAATGTGTACTGACGAGTATTTGACCATTGTTTACAAACCAATTTATTGGAGACTGTTAGCAAAATTTAGTCCGTTTACTGTTTGAAATTTGCAAAATGGATAGAAAAACAATTTGTAGAAGGTCGTATGGCCGTCATAAGGTAATTGTAATAATAGCTGTACTTACAAACATGGAGTTATTAATTAATATGAATATTATTACTATTAGAAAACAACAAAACCAACATTGTGTGAGTTAATAAATGTTACATTGTTTTGGTTGGGTGATAATTGATTTAGTATAGTAAGTTTTTAGTTTTAATGGCCATATAAAAAAGCGGGTTGCGCCACGGTAGTTACCTCGCCTTGCACCAATGAGGTCCCGGGTTCGAGTCCTGCGCCCGGCGCTTTATGTGTATTTGGTTTTCAGTCCATGCTCGCTTCCGCAGGTTTTTCTCCGGGTGCTCCGGTCTTCCTCCTGCATTCAAAACTGAATTTAAAAAAACATCTTGGAGCCCTGTTAAAGATAAGCTTCTTTCAGCTTACTTAATACCAAGTACCAAGTTGGGTTTCCTTGGCGAAAGCCTAAACAAGGTGATTTTTTTTCCATAAAAATATACAATATTATTTTTCTGCAGGGTATGAAGTCACATGAATTAGGTTAATAAGTTTGCATTAATTATGCTCGTAAAATGAAACAAAATAAATTCACTTGTGGTAAATCTTGATTGCTGTGCAATTCACTCTGCCCCTGCGGGCCTTGTGAATTGGACGTATCGAAATTGAATTACATAATATCTTTACATAACTTATATAATTACACAGAGTACAGCCGGAACATGTTAATCTTTTTTTAAATAAAATCTTTAATATTTATTTTGGTAAATCCAAAAATGCACACCCTTGATATTGTATGTTGGATAGATCCCCCAAGACCACAATTCTCAAATGACATAATTTGACATTTTACTACATTTTTGTAATGGATTTGTACAATGCTCAGCAATGCAAAACATGCTGTCTGACAAATAAGAATGTGTTGTCAATATTGGATTTAGGTCTAGAACTTGAAAGAAATACAACACATAGCTGGAAAAAGAAAAGTTTGAATAAATAATTAAAAGTCTGTTTATTACTTTATATCAAGCTTGCAAAGTCAAAATCTTTCGTTCAATGTCTAATGTTTGTTGGTTTAACTGAACATCTCTGTTCTCTCTTCTCTTCACATCTCTTTCTGTCTTCTATTCATTGAAAGCCCATGAAAGAATGAAATTATCCAAGAAAGGAAATGCTTCTACACCATTCATGATGATCAGTTACATGGGTACTGCACTGACCATCTTAGAAGATCCATTATACTACTTCTTTGGAGAATTTTATCCATCAAAGAATTGATTTCCACAAGTTTTTTTCTTTTATGAAAATGTCACATTTTAAAGTCCTGACCTACCCAGTACTTCTTACACAGGATGCCGGCATTGATCAAAACGAACTTCTCAAACTCATGCTAAACAGACAGCAGTGGAGAAAATTCATCATGGCTTCCGACCGCGGTCGACATAGATAGACAGATAGAAAGTCCTTTCTTTCTGGAGACAAAACAGCTTGTTGGAAATCTTCAAGTAGAGTATGTTTTCCACACTGACAGTATAAATGTTCTAGATTGAGAAGCAAATGTTCACTGGATGTTATTCCTCTATCACTTCATGATATGTCACATGAACATTCATCACAAGAACATGTCTTGGAAATAATCTTCAAACTCTTCAACTCTGAAATAATAAGAATATTATTTATATTAGATTTCCTGTCTTGTCAAAATATCAGTTTGGCGGAACTCACAATTCGGTTACGTACCTGAATTTAGATACCATGTATCCCAGTATCTAAATTTGGGATTAGAAACAGCTGAATGGGATATCAGCTGAAATTCAGCTTCGCCGCGCACCATAGCGATATATATACAAAAGTCAATAACATTATATAATCATTTTTCATCTAATTTTCATCAAAGTTTTGGCCAAATTTGCTTGCTTTCTATCATCAGGACATGTTTCGAAGCTTTTCCGCTGGAATTTCATAGATGGAAATTACATTTTAACAGATACATTTATCGCAGATGTAAGAACGATTTTCTACATGTACTTGCCAGCTTATGCTATCGATTTGTTACCTGCGCAACGACAGGCGTATCAGAATTCAGATACCCCTCCATATCCTAATTCTGATACGGGTATCAGAATTTTGATACATGGGTATCCAAATTCAGATAAGAATTTTGATACATGGGTATCCAAATTCTGATAAGAATTTTGATAATGGGTATCCAAATTCAGATAAGAATTTTGATACATGGCCCATGGGTATCCAAATTCAGATACATATTCGAATTTATATTAAACATTGGAGAACATCATTGTTCATAAAACCGTATATGAAGCTGAGATACACTTTGTCATTTCTGTAGAAATCTTGTCCCGTATTCCAGAAAGGTGTTTTAACTTAACCACAGTTTTGACTGAACATCAACTTTCCAGAAATGATATGCACCGTAGCAGCTTCCGAGCGGAATGGTTCAATGACCCGTGCTGTTGACGAGAAATTAAAACCATGGTTTTGTTAATTAAACACGTTTCTGGAATATGGGTCAAAATGTATACAGAACTGGTGTAAATTTTTACCATGGTATGAAGTTTTCGTGCTCAATAAACATTTGCATAGAAAATGTCCCGGGGGGGGGGGGGTCTGTCATCATTGACATGAGGGTATCAGGCGTGACCAAGAATTCACGTAAAAAGGGTGGTTTTTAGGATCAGGCACGTTACGTACGTAACGTGAATAGGGTCTAAAATCTCTAAAAACCAACAAAAAGGGTATATATTTTTGAGTCTTTTAGGGTATCCAGAAATTCAGCTTACGCAATTATGGGTTATTCAACCTTTGCTCTTAACAGGTTGCTTCCCGGGAAATCCACATGCAGCCTCTCAAATTTTCTCAAGTAATCCCTGCAACCCTATATTTTAATCTCATCAACATCAACAATCATAGGCCTACTTACTTAGGGCGTAATTTTTTATAATATGTGAATACTTGTTTAGGGTGCTGTTTGAAAGTCCTTGGTCACGCCTGATACCCCCCTTTCAATGATGACAGCCCCCCTTGGGAAAATGTTTAACATATCATGCAAGATGTTTACAATGTTCAACTATTTTTCACCTTCACCAAGTGCTTACTGATGTGTAGTATTATCAATAATTGCTTTGGTATTGTTTTCTACAAGCTAGATCTAATCTCTCTTTGAGATGATGGTAATATTTGACACATTGGTAAAATTGTATACCACATGAAAAATTCAGAATGAAAATGCTCATTCAGAATGAAAATTTACAACCAGGGAAAATTTTACACCACAAGAAAATGTTCGAATGACAAAGTATATCTTGGCCCAGAGGTGGTTTTCAGGATATCCCACAATGCATTATTCTGATACACTGATTGTACAATATGCCTGCAAATCCAATTCAACTTCTATACTTATGTACAGGTTACTGAGGTTTTTGAGGTGTCAGCAATGTGGGTAAACACTGGGCTATTGTGAAAAGAAACACATCCCTAGAAAGATATGAATGAGTACTATTCAACGGAATTCTCAAATTCCTAATAGCCCCTTGTCCAGAAAACCATTATTGCCTATTATATATCAGTGTATCAGAATAATGCATTGTGGGATATCCTGAATACCACCTCTGATCTTGGCCTTTAAGTATATATGACTGCAAAACAACATACGCTCAGGTCCTCTAAAATATCATAATAGTTTTAAAATATTTAATGTGATATGTTCATCCATTCAATGTCGTTTCATTATTCTATGGATGCAAAGTTATTTCATTTGATCAAAACATACCATTTAGAGGGTTCGAGAACCAAAGGCCGTATCTGCATAACACAGGCTTGAGAATGAAATTCCATGAAAAAACAGGACAATTGTGGAAAAAACAGGAAAACAGGCTAAAAAAACAGGAAAACACATACATTTGGCAACAAAAAAACAGGAATTCATGTTTAAACAGGAAGATTCTCATGCCTGATAACAACAGTTCAAAAATCAAAGGAGTTCAAGACCTGATAGTTCTTTCCAGGTGATTGATCTAATTGAATCATTCATCTTGAAAGTTCTATTAAGACCTGATTTTTTCTTTCCACATCAATGATTTGATTAGACTATTCATCTTGGAAGAACTATCAGGTCTTGAACTTTTTTGACCTTGGGATTGTTGTTACGTCAATCCTCGATTTGCTTCTTTACCCTTTGTCTAATTATGTCTGCCAGCTAATTGGCAAAACTTCCATACACTCTACAATGTAACCATATGATTTTGATTGTCATCAAACTATAGCTAGCAATAAACCCAATGTGACTTGTGCATTTCACTAAAAGCCACAGTAGCCATATGTTGCACTACTAAATGCTTACCGCGATTTATCTTCAGTTACAGGTGCAGGGCCACTCCAGAAATCACTCTCAGATACATCAGTGCTGCTACTGGCACCTACAAGTAAACATATACAAAGCAAATACCTTCAATGTCTATAGAAGTATTTATATAGCAGGTTTAAAAAGTTCTGGTCAAGAAAAATAAAATACTGGTTCTCATAACCACGCGATCTCCCTGGCCGACGCGATCCCAAACAATGTAGATGTTTTTACGATTTTCAGCTTAGCTTACAACTTGACCTCATATGACCTTTGACCTTTGTTATGTGACCTTTGACCTCATCAACATATGAGGGTTCTTATATTATATCCAAAACCCAAGTTTGGTTCCATTTGGACTTAACTTTTCAAATTATGCCAAATTGACATTTTCAGCCTATTTTACAACTTGACCTCATATGACCTTTCACCACTTTAACATATGAGAGTTCTTATATTATATCTATAAACCAAGTTTATCCATAAACCAAACATTAGTATATGACCTTTGACCTCACCCAAAGGTGACACAAATGGGAGTTCCCATGCTGCACCAATGACCTAAGTTTGGTCGAAATCCATCAAAGTATGCAGAAGTTAGAGGCAAATGTCAACCCTTTTCACAACGCCGACGACGCAGACATCCACTACTATTCCATAATCCCCCTTCTACTTTTCAAGCCAGGAGGATAAAAATGTGTAGCTTATTGGGGTCACAGATAATATTCTGAGATGCCACTTCTCATATTCAAAACTGAAATCAGGTTTTAAAAACAAATTTTTCTGAAGCTAAATTTTCTGCCACTTTATTGCCTTTAGCCTTATATACATAGATCTGAGATGCCAATGCGCCCTATTTGATATGGAGATCCCAATTTTTTTAAACAGTTTGTTCATTTAGACTCCTAAATTTGGTGAAAAGGTTTTCAATTCAATTTCAAAATATTTTATGCATTTACTTCTCTGATAACTAATGGATAAGTTTATTCCTGACATATGTCTAAGGCTGTGATCACATAGAAGTATACGGTATACTGTATTCGCTGTACGCTCCCGGAGGAGGCACTCATATTTGAAATTGACTGGGATTATCCTCATCACTAAACACATGGGTGCCTCCCCAGGAGCGTATAGCGAATAACGTATACTGTATACCAATGTGTATACTTCTATGTGATCGCAGCCTAATTGAGAAGACATTATACAAACCACATTGGAAAGAAACAGTTATCATTGTTTAAGCAACATTAATAGATAATGATTTGCAAAATGCACTCAACATTTAAACTGTATGTCTAAACAACGAGATATTAATTAATATCTCGTTGGTCTAAAACACAAGTTCAAATTTTGAAAAGAACTTAACCATGGAGGTCTTTGAAATGAAATAAGAAACTTTGTACTTTATGAAACATGTATCTTCAATGCAATTTGAATTTGCTCTTTCCTCATAATGCATTGTGGCAAGTTTCTACAGTTGTCTTTTCTCCCCATTAAAACACTGAAAATTGTTCCAATGTTTCATACAATCAAGCTTTTTTTTATTGTATTGATCATTTTATTGAATCTTTAGAAGTTATGCAAAAATGTAATTTGAAGGGTAAAATTGAGAAGTGAGAAATAGAAAACTTGTTTATTGGAAAGGATATATTTCTTTAAAAATCTAAGAATCATAAAAATAGATGTCTTTCACACACATCTTGGCATGTGACTCAAATCAAATGAAAGAGACTCTACAGCCCATTCGTCATAGACGGTCACATATGAAAAACCCGGGGAATATTTTTCGTCTCAGATGAAGCCACCCAATTTTCATAAATTGGGGGCTTTTGGAGAACATTTGCAAAAAAAGCACAACATTTGAGTAAAATTGGGTGCTTTTCCATCAAAATTGGTATTGATGGGTGGGTTTTTGAGCCAATAGAGATGATCAGTTTTTCAAAGTCCGGCAGGCACATACCCGTACAAATTTTTTTGAAGACCCCCCAAGAAAAGAACAGATTTTGGTTTCAAAATGCCTTGAGGTTACATTACCTTTGTGTTGCTCCGATTCTTTCTTCCCATCATCGCTTTCATCTTCTGATGATGATGACTCGGAAGATGATGACTCCCTTCTGTGTTTCCGATGTTTCTTCTTGTGTTTTCTGTGTTTGTGTTTCCTCTTCTTTGACTTATGATGTTTAGATGATGACGATGATTCTGCGATTTTCCTTTTCTGTGGTTTTCTAGTTACCTCACGTCGTTTGTGATGGTAGTTCAGTTTATAGGAACATTCTGGACATAACCCTGTAACAATTGGTAATCAAATATAAATTCATATCATGAAGTACATCAATCATGGTCAAAGACTTGGCAAATGGACAAGTGTGCCATCATGACAGTCACGCATAAAAGATCACCATCATTATATGATTACTCCATGGATGATCAAGTGGTCCCAAGGATTGCTCCTAATGAATCTGTGACTACCCGGGTGTTAGCATTAACAGCAGGGCCGTACGAAGCAGGGGACAGGGGGGCACTTTCCCCCCGGCTCGAAAAAGCGGGACGCTGACGGGACAAATATTAAAATATTGGGATGACATTTTATCACTTTTACTGTCCCGAGATTACTGTCCCGATAATTTTTAGTCAAAATAAGCCAATTTTAGCACAAATATCAAAATTTTATATCAATTTTTGGCTAAAAATAGAAAAATGTTCGTGCGCGTAACAGATTGACATTATATATATCGGGACGAAACATGAATTTCGGGACGGTAAATGTGTTTGCCCCCCTTGGTTTACATGCCTTCGTACGGCCCTGATTAACAGCAAGCTATCATGGAATGACCACTGCAATAAAGTGAGCTCTAAATCATCACAGACACTTGCTATGCTTGGTATATTGGGGCTGTCCAGAATGCAGCAGCCAGGTTTTGTACCAGGGACTATCAGGGTACTTCCAAGTGTTACTGCCATAAGGGCAGATCTAAGATGGGACACACTTCACATCCAGCGTTTACTTCATGATATGACTTTCTACTACAAGATTCAACACGGCATTGTCAGAATTCCTTTTCCACGCCATGTCATTCCTGCACCACACTAGTCAACTCGTAATAGCCATGCTTTCAAGAAATATCATGTGTACTCTTCCATCAACGCATTCAAGCACTCATTCTTAATCAGA
>JXSR01S002898.1:33474-46995 GCA_000969725.1 Ophiothrix spiculata | reverse complement strand
GTGTTTCTAATATGTTCTGTAAGTTTTAGGTGAATACCATGCAGATATTTTTCAAAATGGCGACTTAAAATTTTCTCAGGTGGCAACCCCCCCCCCTACCTTCCGACTTTGACGAGGTACCCTGATCCCCTTGAAGGTACCTACGAATTTTGTTCGCTAAAATGACCGCAAAGGATGTACTTACAACTACCCAAAACCCCTAGGTCATATTCGTTTGCGTTTTTATGCGACAGGGAATCATCAGTTAGGGGGACCACCCCCCCCCCCCTTGGTAAGACAAGGGTTAAGGGTGTAATAAGACAATTTCCCTGAATCTAATCAAGGTTTACATCTTGAATGGAAATTGGTCAATACAGTTTTCTAAATGGAATGGGCTCAAAAGTCCTAGATTCAGGTCCTGCAGCCCATTATAAAACATAAGGTTTCTGTAGACATGCCTAATGTCGACATAAAGCATATCTCGACATCTCGACGTGAAATTTCATTTTTTGACATGTCAACAAAACTGGTGGGCAAGTAAAACTCCATAAAAATATTATATATTTATTGATGTTTATTAGAAGTTGAGCTTTAAATTGTTGCAAAAATAACTTAATACTTGATAGTTGCTCCTCATTTATACCCATTATTAAGATGGTTCACAACAAAAAAATTACAAAATATCAATTTTATATCATCCATATTGTCGTACACAGAAAGAACTAGCATATTACTACATTATAGGCAAGTCTATGTCTAAAATTGGTCATTAAGCTTATGTAAACAATTTCGTTTTTTCCTGCAAAAAACAAATTTGACATCAACTTTATGTTGACATATATGTCGACGTCGAAAACAAATTATTGTGACACGTCGACATGAAAAAAGTCTCGACAAAAATCTTAATTAAATATGGCTATGAGGGCATATACTCACTTAATTTAATCAAAGCATTTTTCTTTTCTCCATGTTCCACATATGCGAAGTTTACCTCCCAACTTCTTAGTCCTTCTTGCTCACTGCACCTCTTATTGCCACAGATGAATTGACCTTTACCCTCAACGACTTCTTTTTCAATCCGCCATCGTAATGCTAGCTAAAAGATGGGAAAATGATATTGATGAAAATGTAAGTTATTTATGTGTATAGAATTATAGAAATAATGAGATTGTACTCTGGATAATTAAAGGTGAAGATTCCTATTTCAACATGTGTATATTTTACTTTTAACTTAATTGATCTTGGCCCCTGAAATGCATTTTGCAAGGTTTAAACCTTAGGTTGCCTCTTGTTTGCATTTCAGAGGTAAAAGAAAGCATTCATCTCTGGTTTCATGGGGATGAGGCTGTTATGTAAATACATAAGAAATAGAAAATAGGTATACCAATCAATTTTGAGTTTTATGCCATATCTTCAAAAGTATAAATAATTTGGAAGTGAGATTATTAGAAACCGATTTTCAATATCAAAATTTGAACAATATTGCTATGTAAGCTTAACAATTATAGGAACTGGCCGCTGATACCCGGAAGTATTGTAAATTTTTACATCATTTTACATCATCCAGGATTGCGATCTCATTGATGAACCGGTACTGTTTCCAGTTACTCACGATTGTTGGTATGCTTAATTATATAAGAAAATGCTTCAATATTGAATAACTTTTGTAGCACTTCTCCTTGAATTTTTTGGGGTGGGAATTTAATAAAGCATGTGCGATTAATAGGAACGATACCGTATATCAAATTGAGGGATCAATGAGTCAACCCATACCTTATTTTCTTTATATCTACTAAGGTCACTAATGCAGTATTCCTTGAAGAGTTTATCCCAGTACTTCTTGGCAAGCCTCTTGGCCCAATTTTCTTCAGAGTCATCTTTGTCAGACCACAGAAAGCGATGATTCTCACGGATTACATCCAGATCAGTCTTGTCATTCGCGCTAGAAATAATCAAACAATATATTAATCAAAACAATAGTAGAGTATATCTTTTCATAATCAATATCAGTTGTGGTATTTAAATTGAAAGCTTGTGTTGTCTATGACAGTACAGGACTCACGCTGCCACAAGTTCTAACTCAGCTTATGCTAACCTGCTATATTTGTAAGCAAAAAATGAAATTTAAGGTGGCTTAGCACAGATGCGGTGTCGGACACGAATGAGCTGATATCAGCGGTGTTGGACACAATTTTAAAGTATTTATCCCGGGCTTTTAGCGTATTTTCTGGCGTACTGTATCTTGCGATTTAATATTACGCGATCTTACACGTGCATCATTTTTATATTCACGCATAAGACTATATGCGTTGCTCCTTGCGGTGCAGGGCCCAATGCGCAGTGCTTAAGGCATTAGTCATTGATAAAAAAATGTCAATTTTTTGCTTAATTTTGCTTAATATATCTCAAAAAGTAAGTCGGTGACCATATTTTTTTATTATGTTTTTTTTAAGAACTATATAAGGACAAAACCATATGTGAAAAAGAGAGAAAAAATAGAGCCGTTTTTTAATTATAAGTGTCTTTGTCTGATTTATTTTGATTTTACCATAGAGGTCAATGGTAAAAAGTGGCAAAACATAGTGTTTTTGAAGTGGAATTTTCTCAAAAACTAATAAGTCGATGACTCCCATTTTTTATTTCAGAAATGTGATCAGCACATATGAAAACACCATATCAAAAAAATAGAAAAATAAATAGAGGAATTCTATCTGTGCTAGGCCACCTTAATCTCAATTTGTCTTTAAACAAATTGGGTAGCTATGATGAATATTGCATATGAAGAACAAATATGTTTACTAAACTTGTATGTGTTTGCAAATAATCTAAGGTATTTTGAAATATATGGTTGTGATTATTTTGATAAAGGTATAGTAGGCCTAAATGGCAAGTAAATGGTATGTGTGCTATGGAAACAGCAACTAAAGGTAAAGTTAAATAATCATTTTCTGATTTTGGCATACTTGTTTTCCACGGAGGTATATACATATGTCATCCTACCATGTGAAAGACTTTGCATACTTATGTCGTTTTTCTGTATATTTTTTAGGATTCTATAAAAAAAAAGATTATTACACGTTGCTCAGCAGAGGAGCAAATCTCCAATTCCACTGACACAGTGAGATTAAGATTACGGTTAATTTAGATACCTATACAATATATAAAGGTTATCAGGCCAAGTAAAATAAATTATTTGTTTCCGGTAATATGCTTTGAAAACATGGAGAAGGAAGGAAGGGAGCACATTTTATTTTAGCAAAAAAAAAGAAGCATGCTTTCAAAATATTGGGATTGAAGGAAGGAAAAATACTTTATTTTATCAAAACTTTATATTGCTTTAATTATAAAAACATCAGATATGTACTTTTCAACACAATATTTGGATGAAAGATATGACTCTCTCTATTTGAAAACATTAATTATAAGTTGCTTTTAGACTCTGATCTCACTGTGTACATTTTCAGGATATCTGATTACATGAAAGACGATGGGTGGACATCATCAGTTCTCAAAATAATTGCCATAAGGAGGCCATCTCTTGATGCATGTACCAAATGAAAACTGGGGCGGTGAAGAAATATTTTATTTTTTCAGAAAAGTGATAAAATTTGCATTTTTTCGGGTAGGAAGGGTTACTGGAAACAAACATATTATTTTGCTTGGCCTCAGTATTATACAACTTATGATAATTAACTCTTACAAAATTAAAAATAAATGGCATGCCACTTAACTTACGTATTCCTTTTAAAGATGTCCTTTGTTGCACCGGGGTAATATAATAGATAGTCATTGACTAGCTTCTTGTGTCTTGCATACTACAAGAATGGTTAAAGAAAATAAATCACATATATACCATATAAGCAATACCCGAAAAAAATTTGAAAATGATAGGTATGTCAGACGCGAAGCACCGGAATGGAGGTCTGAACTAATTTTGAACAAAAATTTGGCCTTTGAAACCGATTTTTGAGGGTCTACTGAACTGACATTTTTGCTGAAAATAGTGATCTGAGCTAAAAAAAAAAAAGGTCACAAATTTTGATCAATTTATGTAGTTGGAGCTAAAATGGGGGTCTAAAGAACTGAACCATACTTAAAATAGGGATCTGGAGGGATCTTGACCGCTGGACATGGGTACCCTGCTCATATATGTGAGTGAGTCCCATGGGCCAATACTTGTCAAGCAAACAAGAAAAAACAAATGCTTACATAAATTAAATAAAACTGGATATGATAATGAATCATACAGTTACTATTGCCAATTGGTTCAGGGGATGTTTATTTCCAGCAAAAGTGTTTTGGGATTGAGAAAAATAAAAACAATAAATTGCGTTCAGATTTGGTTGATAATGAAACATCTCACTTCTAGTTAGATGATAGACTTAGCATTGATTAAAAGTAAACTTTCATCAAAATACAGATTTTTAAAATGTTGAAACAAACATAAAAGACAGGGAGCATATTTTCCCAAGAAATAAACAAAATCTTCAGGCATCTTAATAATATCTAATCAAATTTCACACTGAATGTTTGTCTTTTCTCAATAAGTACCTCTTTCTTGCATGTTCAATTACTCTACTTATCTAATACCCTGTTCAGACACACTAAAAAGTCATCTTAAGTTGATATCGAGTCCATTTTAAATTTCAAACACGACCTTGGGCAAGCTATGCAACTCGACTTACGACTGTTCACACATGCTACGATTTTGAAGTCGAATTGAAATGAACTTTACTCGTTCCAGGTCAATGCGCTGTAAAAGTAAACTCGAATTCAACTTGACTTACGACGACAGGTGTTCACACATACAAAAAAATGTCGGTTGTCATCGTTAGTCGAGTTACGTCGACTTACTAACGCGACTTAACTTGCTTTTTAGCAAGTTGAAAATTTGATGTAAGCTGACTTTTTGAAAGACAACTTAAGTCGACTTGAACTGTTCACATGCAAGTGAATTTTGGATTTGATATAACTCAAATACGACTTAACACGACAAAAGACGACTTTTTGGCTCTGTATGAACGGAATATATTTAAACACAAAGGATACCGCATTAAGGGCTAGGAAATGAAACCTCTGAGCTTTCCCTTCTTCTCTGAAAAATAAAAGGAACAAGATCATTTTATTAAAATAAAAAAACAGTTCATGATAATTATCAGTATCTAAAAAGATATAGACATTGTATTTGTACGGGTAAGTGCTATCATAAAGGATATGCATGTAAAAAGTTACAGAGAGATCTTTAAGATGAAGATAATAATACTCAAAAGATCAAGCCCTTTTATTTATTTATTTATTTATTTATTTATTTATTTATTTATTTATTTATTTATTTATTTATTTATTTATTTATTCATTCATTTATTCATTCATTCATTTATTCATTCATTCATTCATTTGGCTGAAAGCCAGGCTAATCCCAATAGTGCAAATGCATTAAATTCAAGGGACGCCTCTGTGGTGTGAAAGACAGAATATTGGTGGAAAGAATTTTCGATTTCGATCTGTACTTGAAAACTTGGTACATGTTCTTATATAAACTGGGTCCCTCAAAATAAACTCAACAGTTTTATATTAAAAGCTATAGGCCTGTTAGGTTCCTGTAGGTATCATACAATTATTTTAAATAACATGTAAAATCTACTGTCTCATTGGCTTAGTGAATCTCAACAATTTTTGGACAAAAAAACAAGAAATTGGATTGTAATTGTAATATACCTGCTGTATTCTTGGGTGACAAATGACTTGGATGGAATGCCAGACGTAGAGCTCTTGTGTGTATCTTTTCTAGCTAAATCTTCTCTGGATCTGTTAGTAAAATAATAAAAGAGATATAATCATAGATACGGTATAACAATATGAACACTTTGTGAGTCGAAAATTCAGGACAGTGTAGGGATGAGTAATAATATTAAGTCTGGATGCAAACATATTTTCCTCATAGAAATTTTTTTTTTATTGTCAGTATCTGTTTACATGTGTTCATAATGTGCAAATAATAAGTGTTAATTTTGCCAATGTAAAATGTTTTTCCCATTGATTTATTTATTTAATCCCAACTCCCAAATAAATCGGAATACATCAGACACAAATTCCTGTTTCCCCCAGGAATCGAACCCCTGACCTCTTGCATTCCAATCCAATTTCAAGCTATGGCAAGCCACTGAGTATGGCCTATCTCGGTAACACTTTTGTCCTCATATATATCCCCTTTATGCATATAATCAATTTCAGATAATGAATAATGAAATATCAATTTGCTGGCAAATATGTTGTTTATCAACCTAAACTGAACAACAAAATGTGATAAATTAAATTATGCAGATAAATTTGATAGTTCCAACACCCCTAATTTTTTAACTTTTAATACAAAATTAATAAATGAACCTACCAAACAGCCATGAATATTCTTTTTCATAAACATTAGGCTCGGAAGCACAATTAGGCCACAACTTTGTGCCGACCGCAACCTTCCAAGAAATCTTGCAGCAACAGGCTTGATTGTGCACCTCTGAATAATTTCAAAACATGTAATGAATATTTTACAATAATCTTGAGGCGAACAATCAAACCTACAGTTGTCATTTTGGAAAGTTAAGGTTGTGGCCAGGTTGTGACCGGCCACACAAAGTTGTGGCCTAATTGTGCTCCAACGCCTTACCTCTTTCGTCTTTCTGCTTCACTGTCATACTCATATTCAGACCCATAACCTCCAGATCTATGAACCTATGTCAGAATACAAATGAGATGAAAAAAATGTAGTTAATTACATCAAGAAAATACCAGAATGTTTCATGAACAATCAAAATAAATACAACTATTCCAGAAGATGAGAGAGTTCAATACTGACACAGAGCCTATATCATCATCATCTTGAGGAACAAAATTGTAAATCTGCATATGAGTTTCACACTGTGACATCTTCAGACAACAACCTTTTGAGTTCATCGCTGTGGCGATCTTCAGACATTTGATCTGTTGCCTGAAGATGCCACAGCCTGAAACTCATGGTTAGTTACAACTTTGTTCCACATAGCACACACTATTATCTGCATGATTGGCAGTCTTGTTTACAAAATTACTAGGCATAACAAAAGTAATTAAATTTCTTGAACTATGTAGACATTGCATTTACAAGAAATAGGGCCCTGTACATTGGCTAAATTAATTAATTTAAACACAATTTGGTCACACTAACTGGAGTCAATTCACTGGTTGGATGGCTTCTTCAATTCTCCATTCTTGTTGAATGTTTGACAGTTAAGCTGTTTACCACAGAGTAAGCCTATTGAAAGCATTGAATTTAGCCACCATTTAAAATTTGCTATATTTGCTGGATCTCCTCAAAATGCCATTAAAAAGACTCTTTAATATTGTTTTGGATAAATTTAGATAAAATGAAGTTACATGTAGTAAAATTTAAATGTTTTGAAAATTCACTATATTTTCATATAGCGACATTAAAGAACTCTACAGTACAATCCAACTAAATACATGACAGGCAAACCAAGAAAAAATGAAAACAGAGTCAAAATCAGACAACACATGAAAAAATTTTAACCTGTCCAAAAATATCCACTTTTAAAAAATCAATTTTATAACACTGACCCTTTCATCTCACAATAAATTTATGTATTGTAGTACTCGCATTAACCATTCACCTGTCATGTCAGGCCTAAAAAAAATGTTTTATTGCTTTTTTGTTCTCTGAATAGAAAAATATCCAACGCTCTACAGTATTCAACATTATTTTAATAAAAGCCGCCTATTTCCAGAGATGGGCACCCTCCAGGAAAGCATGAAATTAACAATAAATAACCATTTATTAGCCTTCGATTATTCAAATTTTACTGCCATTTTTACCTAGCTGTCTTTGAGATGCAAACGCGTATTTTCCACTGTGCAATGTTTCGAAAACCCGCGTGCAGTAGCCCAACGCGGAAAAATTTACGCGTTTCATTTATCGTCCTAATTACGCAAACGCGATACCACGCAAAATTAAGAAGTAGGCTGATGGGGTAAAAATAGCGACATTATCTTAGAAATCAAATAATTATCAACACAATCCTTTCTTGTCAAATATCTAACGTGATTTTGGAAAAACTAATTAGAGTAGGTTCTAGATCAGCAATAGATCTTTATATTTCCAGAAATTCATAGATGGGCACCTCATAATTTTGAAAATATAGATGAAGCGCAGTTCGAATGGATCAGTTTTGAAGGTAATTCTGTGGAGTTTTCTTGCCGTACATTCGGGACAAAAGTGATATGATCAAGTATTAGAACAGCTTCAATCTCAATGATTTTAAATAACCATATAATTTGAAGTCTTTGCAACATAATCCCGTTCAAAGCATTTGTTTTCATGAATGCAAATTCGAAAACGATATTTTTGAAAAATATAAATTTACCTTTTGGGGTTATTTTTGCTTGCCAAAACTGCTGCGTAAGACTACGCGGGACATCCCGTAATGTTTATTAATTTGACGCAAAAGGCCGCTGGCTGTCCTACTAGGCTACTGATATGGAGGCAGTTGCAGAGTCAACGAACCAGAACAGAACTAAAAATTTACCGTAAAAAAATGTAAGTTTGTTGATGATTTAATTGATAATAAATTTAAGCTTTCTACCTGTACGATTCCAAGGCGATCTGCCATCTTATTGGAGGATGAGCTGAAATCATTCAATTATTCACAATTCCACATCTTTTTAGCATAATTGTTGACTGCTAGCTGCTAGACCTGCTGCTGGCCGGCAATGCAATGATGACCTCAAGAGGGAATGACCCCAACAGTGTTCAATGTTTTGCCTAAATAAATTACCAAAATCTTTGATTTTTTATGGAAACAGTACTGTATATCTATCAATTTTCAAAATTTTGACTATTTTATACAAGCAAACTGGTTTAATTCATATCATTTTTGTCAAATTGTAAAAATTATAAGAATATTTAGAGATTTTGTTGGTTTATAGAAATGCTATCGCAAAAGGAAATAGTCATTCATTAATTACGTAACGTAAACGAATTTGTAAAGAGCGCACTGGGTGAAACGTAATTTGTGTATCATTCATAATTAAACAGGGTGACAGGTGCAAAACAGATATAGAGATTCGCTCGCACAGGTTGTTGTCTCGTAATTGTAGCTGAAGTTTGCCAAAATTTCCTCATAAATCATGGGCAGTAATGATGACAGTAACCAGGCATTCTATGGAGGTCTTGAAGGGTAAGTACTCACTTTAATCAAAGTTGAAAAAAATAAAAAAATATGCAAAAATTATTCAAGAGTCAAGGACAAAAGTTTTTCATCATGATCATGGCCATCATATTGTTTGATTTACTTTGAACCAACATCTACTGGCCCATCTACTCAGTAGTGACCTTGTCCTTGTTTTACAGATAGTGAGATAAACAACTGTGTCACATGCGACAGACATGTCATGTGGACTTTGATTTTACACATGTTTTGTATAATTTGTGTAGTCCTGGCACCATGACTTGACTTAGTGTCAAGTTGTGGGAATTATGCCTATGCATAGTAAAACTGCCACTGCCATATACAGCATTTCTAAATACCGTAGTCTATAATAATTACAGAAGACTAATTTTAAGCAAAAGCTGAAATTTATACATTCCATCTAGATCACGGCGCGGCGGTAGGTGATGCATGATGATTCAAGCAAAATAAACAAAATATGAAACAAACCAAAAATATTAAACAGGCAAAAGATGAGATTTCAAGTGTTTAAAAGTTGACAGAACCACGAGTAGAGTGGATGAGGAAGGGTGTTCCACACTTTCGTTGCAAGGAAATAAAATGATCTGTTGGCATCAGAATGAAGATTCCAGTGGCGAAATGTGTGTTCCTGGAGTAGTCCTGGCACAATGACTTGACTTAAGTGTCAAGTCATGGAAAATGCTATGTAGTAGAACTGCCATTTAAGCATGTCTGTACAGACCATCTGAGGACTAAGTCCACACCTCAAATTCAACCAAAAAATTGAAGCTGTTCACAACTTTTTTAATTAGTAAGCTCCTTGAGAGTCTTGTGCATCCTATGATAGGTGGTTTGTTAACATTTGGAATCAAAATGTGTGATTTTTGGGCCTAAACTTGCCTTGTATGTTGTAGCATTGGGTTTCCGAATTTGACAACCTCAGATTTGTTTACGTCCAGATTTTGGATGATAAATTTCATCTTTTGGTTCAAATTAGGTTTGTAATGATTCTACACTATTAAAAGATGTTGCCTATGTTGAGTGGAATTTTTTTAGGCCTTTAATTTTTCAAATATTTCATGTCAAAACTTAGAAAGCTTAAATGGCCAAAGTATTACACATTATTCCTGTGACCTAGGACCTATAGAAATTACAATACCCAATGATAAAAGTTAACGATGGTCCATGGTCACAGCGCTGGGACTAGTCCCTGGAGGCACATGTAAAGAAAGTTATCAGTCTTATCAGCAATATTTTTAAAGTCAATGGTAGAAAACAAATTTCTATATAGAGCAGAAGCAAAAAGTTGCCACAGATTAAACAAATAAATGACACTTTTTGAAACTGGAGGAGAAGATTTAAGAAAATTTGACATGCACATTTAATTTAAAACATAGCCTAGTAATTGTACAAATTAAGTTAAAGATGCCACACGTCTCTTCGAGCTCCAAGCCCTTCTTACTCATAATATAAATTTGATTTGAAGTGCCTGGGCCTAAAATTCCCACTTAAAAGTTTAAAAGTACTGTACTTGTGGAGAGAAAAAATCTCTGACTCTTGCTACTTCAGGACATAACTCCACTGTAGGATCAGTTTTCCCGGAATGATATGAGACATTTTTTTCACGTAGCTTTTGAAAACTGACAAGCAAGAAAAAAGGTCTCACAAGCACACAGATAACTTTTCCAATGATTTTAAATACATTTCAAACTATTTTTTTTCTTTTCTTTTGATTTCTTTCCTCTTTCATCCCCTTTCTTCTTCTATCATTTTATTGTTCAGATCCCGAATGAGCCTTTTCCTCCAACTAAAACACCAAACTAGGGCACCTACCCCCCCACCTCCATTGGGCATGCCACTGTGTAGGATCCTCCACCCCTGTTCTACTTCATCAAATTACATTTGTAAAAAAGTAAATGTGAATAACAAGACATATTATCAACAAAATGAGATACAAACCAGCTGATCATGTTCAATTCTTACGTTACACCAAAAAATGCAACAAAAATATTTAAATATTCCAGCTTTCCTATAACCCAATTTATGACGCCCCTGACATGGCGCATGACCCTGTCATGATTAATTGTTGTGGAAATAAGACATTGAAACTACTAGTAGGGATACACACACTGCTTTAAAACTAATACATTATAAGACTTGCGTAAATAATAATGTATGCTCTTATTTTTTTATGAAAATATCATCTTGCAGGGGAGCCACACATTCCAAAATGGTGCTAATGGATGCAAATGGGAAAATCAATGCATGGAGTGAAGGGCCCAGCACAAACCACTGGGTGAGTACAATTTTGAGTAACTGACAGAGCTCAAAATAAGCAGAGATATTGAAATGTACTATATCATTTTTGGTTCACAGGTTTATTCTGGTCAATTTTGGCTAATTGAACTATGCATATACATTCTCCAGGACATTTCTTTACCTTACCTCACTCAAACGTTTTTACCAAATACATTACATTACAAGGCACTAAACAGTTGATTTGACAACAGATGGATAGTCAGACTAATAAACTGGATCGAAGAACTTTTTAAAAGAGGTACATGAAGAGGCAGACAGAAAATGAGATGGAGGGGCCTGCATGTCACTGAAGCAGTATAACCCACAATAAAGAAAGAATAAATAAATGAAAGGTAAATATATAAATTGCAGAAGATTACCTGATGAGCCTTTGGGTGAAACAGTCTGTTGTAATCATGAAGTAATATAGTTTGAGTTTCTTCTTAACATGTATTATATGCTCTCCATCTGGATCGAGCACTCTACTTACAAAAGAAGACTGCAACTTTCATTAAATTGAAGAAGAAATGTTTTTTGAAAAAAAAAACCGATCATAGATGATTGAAGTACTTGGTTTAAACAATATAACTATATTCCACCACTTGGTCAATCGCAGTAATCTTTAATGTAAAGTCATTAGAATCCCATATTGATACAGCATATGGTTGAAATTGGTTACGTTGTTTATTGAAAATATTAAGATATTGGGTTCTGAATAGTTTGTTTTGATTCGTACATATATTCTAATATAACAACGTTTCCCTTGTTATTTTTTCACAGTTAATTGGAGTAGAAGAATGCATGAGGCGTATTCATAATATGGCAGAGGATGTAAAGAAGAAAGCCAATGTAGATGTGAAGAAACCATTCAAAGCATTGGTAAGATTAGTACTATTGTTGTAACATTGGAAAATCAAAGAATAGTTTAGGCTGCGACAAATTATCTTCAGGTACTCAATTGGACAGGTTATATCATAATTTCACTTGCCTAAACTTGATCACAACTATCCCAGATATTGTGTGGCATGAATTTTTCTTTATTTGGGATAGGGCTAATGCTGATATAATTTATCATAATCTATGTAAGTGCCATTGTGTCTGTTTGGAGATGATGCTTTTAAAAAACAATTCTCAAAGCATGTTTTTGTAATTGGCGCTCCTTCGGTGTGTCAGTATGCTTCCGTCAGGACTGACAGCTTTTGACCTCAGTGATGGATTGCCATAGTTAAAATATGGCAAAACAAATGAGCAAATATAGGAATATATGAATAGTTTTTCGTGATATATTCTTGCAGGGTTTGTCACTGAGTGGTGGTGAACAGGAAGAAGGCCAGAGGAGATTGATTGAAGGCATGCAGTCAGCGTTTCCTGAAGTCAGTGAAGCTTATCATATGTGTACAGACACATTTGGTGCAATAGCTACAGCTTGCCAAAAAGGTATGACAAATTTTCGGTACCAAACATTTGGTCGTGATGTCGCCAAATATTTGCGATCGAATCTAAAGTATAATCCGGTAACAAACATTCGAGGCAATGTATATGGCAATTCAACACATGTGCAATTTAGCGCAAACTTTTTATTTGGTCTCAACTCGGTGTTGAGGTTATTTTATTTGAAGTTGATTGTCATTTTGCCGTCACAACCAAATGTTTGGTAGTGGAAATTTTGTTAGAAGACCGACTATGGGCGTGATCACACCTAGCTAGTTTAATGTAGGGACGTGGAGTCGACCCTACATCGAACCCACTTCTCAGTGTAGTGTGATCACAAAATAAGTGGTTTCTACCCTACATCGAACCCACATTAACAATGTGGAGCGAGACCACCTTCATGAGGTAGTTTAGACCCCAGGAGGTGGGTTAGATTTTGTAATGTGAACACGACAATGTGGATTCAGATCCACATATACAGGAAGTAACAAGTACTTTCCTATTGTGTGTGTAATATTGATCTTATGTCAATATCTCTGAATGCTACATGCAAAGCATATCATATAGCATATAATGTAGAGTCATGAAATTAATTTGG
>JXSR01S002898.1:0-23701 GCA_000969725.1 Ophiothrix spiculata | reverse complement strand
TGACCCCATCGTCCGACCTTTCCCTTGAGGTCAAAGGTCAAAAGAAAGGTCAAATTTTCAACTTTGTCCGATTTCATAGGTTAAGGTCTCAAAATGTTCGCCTTGGATCAGCAATCAAAAGTGTCAATGGAGACCCCATCGTCCGACCTTAAACTTGGGGTCAAAGGGCAAAAGAAAGGTCAGATTTTCAACTTTGTCCGATTTCAAAGGTTTGGGTCAAAGGTCAAAAGAAAGGTCAAATTCTCAACTTAGTCCGATTACAAAGGTGGAAGGCGGAGGCATCGTGATCGACACTCTGTGTCGAGAACCGAGCGGCCCGAGAACCGCGTATTCTAGTTAAATCTATGATGTTATCCATAAACTCTCACTGAAAATTCACAAGGCAGAAAATAAGAAACAGCCAAACAAATCTGCAAATTGGTTTGCAATGTATACAATTTTGTGCTTAGATTAACATAAGTTGTGGCTTGATTGGGTGTGTGAATTGTTTAGTCCATAGATTAAAGAAAGTACAGAAAGGAGACAGGTCTATGTGCACCCTAAAAATTTGGCTAAGTTAGGAGATTGCGCCACACGGGCGCCATGCCTAGACTGGCGCTGCGCGAGTGCATAGTGACTCCGCTGTGCGTTTCTGTCGCAAGCTACTATTACTTGACTGCAATGCAATACGCATCTTTGAACAACACTTGACTGGCTCGACAGCCGCATTCTCAGTCAAATTACCATTCTGTTGCCAGAGTACGGTTTAGTCATTCTGAATGTTCAAACTATAATGTACATTCCCCAAGTTTATGTGCTTGCATTTGATATGAATTCCCTTATCAAGAGTTTTTATCATGAAGACCCTTTGTATATGGATGAGTGTACCACAAAAAGGCAAAATGGAAAAAATCTGTTAGTTTGATATGTACTGACTTATAGTTTGATATGTACTGACTTATAGTTCGATATGTGCTGTCTTGATTATTTACACGCCTCACTGAATGTTTTTGATATTTTCAGGTGGTATAGTGTTGATATCAGGTACGGGATCCAACTGCCAGTTAGTGAACCCAGATGGGAGTATCCATGGATGTGGGGGCTGGGGCCATATGCTTGGTGATGAAGGATCAGGTAAACTGGTTTTAAATTTTGATTTGTTAATTGAACAGCTGTACAAGTAAATTCTGTGTTTCGAGACCCCTTTTCCTGAGAAATCATGTACGTGACCCTCTACATAATCATGCTACTAAAATTATTGCCTAACTCACTTCTTGACATTGCAGATTTTTGAATAAGTTAGATCTTTAGAGTGAGATGGACAAACAAAAAAATGAAACCTTGAACATGCTCTACAAAGTCAAAATAAAATTTGCCTGATTCAAACATATAGCTTATTATGAAAATTGCCTACTCAAGCCACAATCTTCTGCAAAACTTGTTGGCACACTTACGCTATGCACACAATGACAATAAAAATGTTGGCCATCCATGTAAAATTGCTTGTGTGATCTTATATAGAAAACTCAAGTTGTTACCATTTACAAAACTTTTCTAATCCCCCTCTCCAGCCCCTCCTGAATCAATGTTGTGTACACGTATGTCTAAAATTTTCAACATTGATTAACAGGAGCGAGGAGAGTGCTTAATATCACTAAGTGTCACAACAGTTTTGCAGAAGATTGCAGTGGCAACTTTATTCTATTTCATTGTCAAATTTAAAATCACACTGAATAGATCAAGTGTATATTCAACTCAAACCAATCATATGGAACACCGCTTTCCCCTATGTGGAGCTGATTTTGACATAGCATTGCGTAAAGGCAGCTTCAGAGTTGCTGTTGCAGTTGTAGCTTACGGCTGTAGAAGACGACACATTTGCATATTGCTGTGACGCCGGTCTGTCACAAGAGAAGTTGAATTTTTATACCAACTCAAAACAATGTGTCATTGCAAACATCATGACAAGGTCATCAATATATTGCTCATCTTGCTTGCTGCAAAATTGTCCTTTACAAGGTCCAGTTTGCACGCTGAAAATTTTACGTGCGAGCACCATGATCGACGATCTGAAACCCGGTTTATTCTTCTAAAAATGAGCTAGGCAAATTATTTTAGTAGCATCATGGTCCTTGAGTACAGTAATTTAAATTTCTAACCCCACAACATATTATCATAAAATGGCCTATAAGTATCACATAAATTGGCTATTTCATTTTTTACAAATGTTTGTTGGTTACAAAATACCTCTAGAAATATGTAAACGTAGCCATGATAGTTGCTTTGTAATATCTATTTGTTATACAAGAAATGTTAAATAAGAGCAACAGACCAACAATTCTATATAAATGTCTCCAGTTTTCTTAAACTTGAAAAAACAAGCAAGACAATTATTTTAGTAGTGTGATGATATATTTGCTGTACTAAGTTAGTTGTGTTTACGTATTTTATTCCATTTAGCTTATTGGATTTCACAAAAAGCTATCAAAATAGCATTTGATGCAGAAGATAACCTTGCCGAACCACCTCATGATGTCAGTTATGTCAGGAAAGCCATGATGGAATATTTTGAGGTAAGAACCGTTGAATTTACCATAGCTCATTAAAGTTGTTGGCACAATGCCTTTGACAATTTATTTAGCAAATCATTATTTGCATTTTGGCCCTTCATCCTGCATTTTTGTTAACATTTTGTGAAGAAGTTTGTACTGACTTTGGAAGTGTTATGGGTGATTCCAAAGTAATGTTTGTGACCGAAAAATTGGAAAATTTCACTTTAAATGGCCACAGAACCTAGAATAAACATTATATCAACAAGTTTGTTGCTGATAATGGTACTCACTGGTGAAATCAAGACATGCAGGTGTTTAAAGATGAAAATAATTGTCAAAATACTGAATAAAGTTCATGTAATGTTCGGTAACGTTTGTGACCTCGCACGGAAATGGTTTTTTGCTCCAAATGACTTCAAAGTAAAATTTCTCTGACATGTTAGCGAATTTTTTATTGCGCTTTTCACAGATGATTGGTAACATATTTACAAATAGCTCATAAAAGTGGTAGGAAATTCTATCGTCAGGATTTCTTTTTATGCAATGTTTTGTTTGGTAACGTCTGGTAACGTTTGTGACATTTTGGTGTAACTTTTTGGTAACGTTTGTGACATTTTTGAATGAAAACATGTGCTCATTCATGCTAGGGTAGAAAAAATTCAAAATTTCTGATTAGAAAATACTTTTCACGTACCGAGTTAGAAAGGTATGACTGAAAAAACTGCTCATACAGTCGAATAAAATAGCTGATTTTTTGCTTGAAATCAAAAAAGGTTTAGTTTTCACTGGAATGAGCCTTATGTTTATTTGCGGAAGGTAGATAGAGAAAGGTATCAAAATTGAAATTTGTCAAACGGATATAAAGGACAAACAAGTAAATGCTTGCAGCCATAGTTTTTCTCTTCTAAATGTTTTTCTAAATGTTGCCAAATACCATAATTTAGAAAATTCTTATCATTAACATGTTTAACATGCATAAAAAAGCATTTTGATAGGTATAATGGGTAGCTGAAGGGGAATATTCCCCAGATGTTTAAGTGTAAAGAAAACCCTGCAAGTTGAGTTGTTGCAGTCATTCTGAGAATCCAACTGGAACCACATGTTATACTCTATAATTTATAAACCTTGATGTATGCAACAAGCAATCAGACTCTGTTACGAGATCTATAGCATATCCCTTGTATTCTACAACTCTGTGAACTGGTGGTTATGTTTTGTGTAAGAGACTAGTATTGATTGATTAGGATTGATCAAGACCAAATCACTGTATATTTTTGTACTTTAATCGTTCGAATTTTGGTATTATTTTTGGATAATTTTGTTGCTATTACATGGACCTTGAATATAACTTTATTTATATATTCAGCAAGATTGGATATGTTGTTATGATTTAAAAATACAGACTAATTTACTTCCCCGTTTGGTCATATTGATTTTTGTGTGTTAATCAGCTGCTTGTTGCATACTTCAAGAGTTACAGAGTATAGATACAGTACCGGCTAGCCCTTTCTTCTTAAGTTACATTGTTACTCATGCTGCTTGATGTGTAATAGCATACCATTTTGTTTTGATACCATCAGGTAGACCAACCTTTATTTTTGTTTCATTACTTGCAATGTATGTATCAGGCTTGGTATCGGACTAGCTTGAATAATTAGCAGATGTAGTGCAACTTACATGTCCTTATTGTTCATTGCGTTCTGGGAAAATTCTTACCCTGATCCGCGAATATGCAACTGCTGCACCTTTGTGATTACGGGTAAAAATTTGCGAACAATGCTTCGCAAACGCTATGAACAATGAGGGCCTTTGAGTTGGACTATATCCACTATTGGTCAGGATCATTAATATTGCTGGGGAAGTTATATTTTCCGTTCTTGATGGTAAATGCTGAGTTTGGTATCCACTCAGCTTGTTGTGATAATCAGAGATTGGGCTGATTGATAAGAAGAACATTTGTATATCTTCTAAAGGAATTTTCACAATTACTTTTGTTTTTACTTCTCTATAAGTCCCCAGTTTAGAAGGCCTTATTTAAATTGGTTTAGATATAATATTTTTAATGTTACAGAGATGAATGGAATCAAGTAGAACTTGAAAATATGCTTGTCTCTATGTGGCATGATTACTATAATTCTTAGCATTAATAGGAAACAGAGCAATGGATAAATGAAATGTATATTTAGATGATTATGTTAGCAAAATATTTACCCATATCATCTTGTTCATCCAGGTAACTGAAAGATTTGGGATGTTAGACCATCTATATAGTGCATTTGACAAGACAAAATTTGCTGGATTTTGTGTGAAATTAGCTGAAGGTAAGATTTTAAGATTATTTGAACATCTTGTAGAAGAATAAAAACATGAACAGCACATCATTTATCCCAAAGTCTAATTTGATCAAACTTATTCAAATAATAGGTAGATGTTGTTTTCTGTTTGTAAGTTGAAAATGTTTGAAATGAGTTGAAATCAGATTGATTTTTAGTTGTCGGTCACGTCACATACTGTTCTATATGACGAAAGATGCATTTAGAGAAAATCGTATTTGAAAATTCTTACGTAGATTTTTTGTCATAAAATAGCCTTTGCACTTAAGTTTTCTTCTGATACTAATTTCTTTTTAAAAGAAAAGTGTTCAAACTTGTTACTATGTTTAATTTCAACTAAAATTACTACTTGTAACCCTATTTAATATAGTTGTGAACTTATAGATCTCTATGTGAAAACGCATTTTTTACATTTAGCGATCTCTTGGTATAGTAATTGAATATGTCAAACTGAGCTATTTCATATAGATCTGTATGTGAAAATTGTTTTCATTGCGAAATTCGAATAGCGCACCATATAGATCTGTGATGCTTTGTTACGCTATACCAGCCTATTCTCAACTTTCCTGGCTATACTTAAGTACATGATTTTTGCATATAGCGCAGTTTGTGAAACGCTAAATTTAAATAGAACGCATATAGACCAAAATTAATTAATTATATCTTGTTAATGATTAGGCTAAATTGGTAGACATGAAGAAATCTTCAATATATCAATCCAGACAAATTTTCTCAAAAAAGTCAAAAATGTCATATAGACCAGTATGTGATGCGACTGACATAGTAATCCTTGATTCAATACTCTCTGTTGTTTGACTTGAAAGCAAAACATTAAACTGGACATTTTTTATTATGAAGAGTACACTGCATGTTTTTCATGATGTACCTTTTCAACACTCATTCTTTAAAAATTAAAGACTAAATTAAACCAACTGGATTTTGGGATAAAATAATACAGGCCTGATATATATATATGGATTTATATACCTCATATATAGATAACTGTCCTCTGATTGGTTAAAATTGAGGTCTGGGATTTAACTAGGCCCGGGGCATATGTTTCACTATAGGCCCGCTCAACATATTTTGTGCCGCTGGTGTAGCACAAGTAATATGCGCGCGACTATTGACCATCGGATGTTAAGTGCAAATATGGCTCTTTTAACCAACCAGATGACAAGAATCTATATATTTGGTATATAAAACGAATATTGCCTTCTTTTGCTTCAGGGCATATGGTTAAAAATATTTCCCCTCGGTGATCTCAAAACCATGAATATGCCATTCGCTTCGGCATATTCATGGTTTAAGATCACCTGGGGAAAATAATTTAAACCATGCTCCTCAAAGCAGTCAATATTTGTATACTATTGTAGGCCTAATGCATACACATGTAAGAAATTAAAAAGCTCGGCAAACTGTATGCCTTGCCTTGACCAATGTGTCAACCTTGGGAGAGGTGATTAATTCTTTTATCAATCTGTTCATTTTTGTGTGTTTTTTTCAAGGTGCTAAGGAAACCAAAGACCCTCTATGTTGCTGGTTGTTTCATCAAGCTAGTGTATTACTAGGTCGCCATATATTAGCTATTGCTCGCAAAGTAGATAAGGTGAGTAATTAGCTTAGCTGGCAGAACTAACATCAAAGGTATGTTAGGCTATTTTCTTGGATGAACACCAAATTTTCACAAAGTTTTGATTCTTCAAGTGAATTCATATTTTTAAATCTTCTCATATTGCCCAAAATGAATACAGTTAAAAGAATGTATTATGACTGTTGTAGCACATCAAAAAATTTCAAGGTTTGCCCAGTTTTATTTATGGCACCTAAAATGAGAATCAGTGATTGCCGCCATCTTGTTGTTGCATATGGCAGAGTTATTGTACCGGGACACTCACATTTGTTAGCAGGATACCTTTGTATGGCGGTCAAGACCCCTTTTTCAAGCCGCTCACTAGATCCCCATTTTCAGCCTGATTCAGTTCTTTAGATCCCTTTTTTGAGGAAAAATACAAAATTTTAGCTCAAACTGCAAAAATTTTAGCTCAAACTGCAAATATTAATCAGAAAATGTGAACATTTTCAGCTCAGAAGACTATTTTTGGCCAAAATTTCAGTCCACTAGACCCCCCAAAATCAGTTTCAAAGGTCCATGTTTTACAAAAAATCAGTTCACCTGACCCCAATTTCGGCGCTTTGCGCCTGACATACCTACCACTTTCAAAGTTGGGTGCCCCCCCCTGGGTATTGTACCTCGGAATTTGTTTGGAAACAGGCCTGATTGCTTGTCATATTGTGTAAATCTTCACTCGACTCGTAGACAGCGCGTGCATTTTATTTCACTCGCATACCGTGTCCGTGTGTACACCAGCATATATTGCGACTTTCTCTGAGCTAGATATGCCAATTTTCCTGCGATTACATTTTGAAGAATCTCATAGTATGGTTTCCGCAGCCGTTAAATGCAGGAGATTCAATAACACGCCCTCCATGAGCGCCAATCCAAGATAGCTGCCATCCCACATGGCTGTCAAATCAAAAATGATGGCGAGCATGGATTTTCCTTCTTAATTTCTTTGGATGGGACACATTTAACTTGACTAATGAACTAAAACACTGTTGTCACTGATACTGGCTTATCACTGAAACTGATTTCATAGTGTTGATAAAAATTTCTTTGTCTTAGGCTGTTCACAATTAATTCTGAGTTTCCTGTTTCCGCCCACATCTAAAATTGAAAATTGCAAAATATTTAATTATTTCATTTCTATTTGTTATTTCCTCTTTCAGATAAGTTTTAGTCACTTTTATTTGCTACATTCTAACTTCTATCATTTCAATCATGATGATCAATAACTAATGAACATACCTACACTTTCACATACATGTAAAATCAGCAAACGTTGTAAAATAATTAAATCAAACCCTGGTCAAAATGAAATAATAATATGTTGCAATCACGTTTCTAAAATAAAGAAAATGATAATAATTCAAAGTCACCTCGTCCTATTTTTTCAGCTTGCTACAATGAAACTTGGAAGTAATTGTGAATGGCCTTATATGCATGCAAGTTGTTTATTTGGCTTCATAGTGTTGAATAATCAGTTGTTTGTAATCTGTTTTTTTTTTAATTTACAGAGTTTACTTGACCAAGATGGTGGCTTGCAAATAGTCTGTGTTGGTTCTGTATGGAAAAGCTGGGATCTAATGACAAAAGGTTTGTTCACAATTTTGTTTTTATTTTGTCATATTGTATTGATATTTTTAGTAATAAAAATATATGCATTTCATCTCAAACAATTTGTGCATTCCATTAATCCATTAGATAATAATAACTCCTCCAATCAAACATTCAGATTGTCAATTTGGGGGATTTTGAAAACCATCAGCATATTCGTATGAATACACTGACTATACTTTGATGAACACCCAGGGGGGGGGCAGCTCCATGAAAACAGTGGTACGCATGCTCATCAGAAAAAATGTTGAATTGGATTTTGGCCCATTGGCTTTGTTGACGTCTTTAGAAAAAGGGGTACCTTTTCAGGGTAACTTTTGACATTAAGGGTCCTGTTTTTATGATATTGTCTAGCTATTCTGAAATTCCAAGAAATACAACAGAAAAGGCTTCCAATGTTAATAATATTAATGTATTTCATGGCATTGAATAGTGTGTTATGCCGTTTAGGGTCTATTTAAGTGTGTTACGCCATGGCCAATTTTAGTGTATTACAACATTTAGGGGTATGATTTTGAATATTTTATGACATTAAGGGTTGGAATTGGCTGTACATGATTACGACATTTAGGGTCCGATTTTGAGGTGCTCTGACGAGCATGCGTACCACTTCCCCCCCCCCCCGGATGAACACTTAATAGGCAGGTGTTATCACATCATGAATGGATACTAAAATGTGTTTGTATCGAGCAAATGCAGTGTGCATTATATGTGCAGCTTGTACATCACCTCGGTATCTATGGTGCACATGGGAGTGGGATTACCTTTGCTTGCAGATGTGGAAAAAACTCACAATTCTTGCCTATTTAGTCATGATCAAAGTATAGCCAGGGCAGATCCTAAGCAAGTGGCTAGTCCTTTGGCCTTAGTGCAGGTAATTTCTTCGTAGGTTGCATTTGCTCAGAAGCTTGAATCTTTCTCATATTGTTTACAATTTTAACAATTAAAAAAAAAAGAAACCATTATTTACCTGTAAAAAATGATATTTAGTATAAACAAAGGGTGCTAATTTAGGCATTTTTTTACACAAAAATTCAGAAAAATTGTGTATTTTTTGCAAAAAAATGGCTATTTTTGTGTAAAGTTTAATCACAATTAAAGCGTAAATTTCCAAACTGTCAGAGATTTCTGTAGCTAGATCGATGATGGTGTGGGGGACTTGTAGGCAGGGTATAGAAAAAAAAACACCCTTTCTGGGAACTTTTATTGTGTTGATGATAATTTTCTGTGAGATTTATGAAAAAAATACAAATCGCTCTAAAAACTCGCTTGTTTTTGACAGTAATTTGACAAACACCCCAAAATTTGGCTCATTTATTTGTATTTCATCATTCAATATTGCCAGAAAAAATAATATGTCGTCAGAAATACTCATGATTTTAATTATTATTATTTGACTTTACATAATTAATATTTTTTAAAGCTAGGACTTCAACTTTTTTCTGGGAACGGCACGGTCACGTTACCGCGGATTTCGAAGCCCTGCTTGTAGGTAGAACTCCTTTTTAGGAGGTAAAATCATTAATTATTAAATTAAAATGTAAAATCATTAATTAATTCGTTCTCTTTTATTGCAGGTTTCCATGAAGGATTAAAACCACGGAATAGTGATGATGTTGAAGTGTGTAAATTTACTCTTGTCAACCTTGTCCAATCTCCAGCAGTGGGTGCTGCTAGGCTTGGAGCCGAGAAAGTCAACTTTGACCTTCATGTAGACCTTAAAGCTAATTCCAATGTGTTTTATTCTTATCCTTGATTTTACTATTATTCTGTGATATATCTCTATTATACAGTGTACTACTATATTTTGTTAAGATTTCAGAGATATTTCATTTATAAAACCAAATTTAAGAGTATAAAGATGGCCTGCGTGTGTCACCGTAGCAAAATAAAATGTAGCACGACACCACTACTGTGTACAATTTACAATGATCAGAAATGCTTCAAGCCAGCGAAATTTAAGAATCAAAAATGTTTTGATATACCTTTAAACTGGAACACATCACTCATACTGGCAAACTCTGAGCTGCAAAATATAATTTACAGGAAATCCACTATTTAAAATATTTGCAAAGACCATGCCATGTTATAAGGATTAAAATGACACCTCAATGAACTTCACTTGATTTCCTGAAGTCAAGTCATGGTCCGTCAAAGCTTGTCAGAGTGTAAAAAGTGTAACTGAGATAAACACTTTTAAAGGTGCAATTCATGATTCTGATATGACAACAACATTGCCTAATAAAGAAGGGCACAATGTAAATGTATGCTGAAATTAATTCATTTAATTCCGACAATTCGTTTTAAAGTTACAAGCTTTTCAGTGTTTTGAAAATCTCCATAGGCTTACTGTGTTGTTACTGTCGGGGCCCCAACAATAATTAGAAAATGACACATTTTCACACTTTTCTAAAAAATGCAACCATGTTTGAAAGAAAAGTTTGGAGATTGTAACATATACCAGTCAAGGATTCGTTCTAGCTAAAAAACTCAATTTTGATAGATGTGACCCTGAGGATGAAAAGTGAATCATGAATTGCCCCTTTAAAGATCAGTAAGCGCTATATTTTCTGTGGATTGTCTTAAAAATCATATGCGGATTTATTTCATATTTTCTATCATTTTCTTGAAATGAAACTTTGCTGGCATTTTGTAGTAAGCACAAGGATTGAAAATCTGTCAAAAATTAATATTGGCAAATTACGACCTTGACATGTATTTTCCCCTATATCGCAAAGTGAAGTTTCTTGCGAATACAGCTCATATGGGATGGACAGTCACATTTATTCTTATGTGTGAAAAGATTTTAGGGAGTTGGTAATTAGAAAAGAGTAATTATTCATCCACTTATCAAGATAAATGTTAGAAATAATTTGGAGTAAGTTCATTAAATAATTACCAGCTTTGGTGAGTGTTGTAAAATATAGCTCCCTTGAAAAGAATGTAAATTGTGAGGTGACATTTTTACATGAAGCAATGAAATATCTATGAAATTCTAATACAAACAACAATTTTAAAATCATTTTCTCCAATATTCAGTGAAAAGAAGCAAAAGCGTGAAATGAGAAATGGCTAAAACAAAAACAAAGCAAAAACTTTAAAGCTATTGCAGAAAAGGTTGCGAAATACATATACATGTAATGCAATTGTGCAAAAAAGTTTCTGCTGTAATTGCAAAACAAAGGCTAGAACTGTTGCTGATCATTTGTTAAATATTGCTGCCAACATTCTATAATGGTGCAAAACATTCTACAATGATGCCAAATTGTTGTTTACTAGTGTTCAAAGCTGTTTATCTTGTCTGGTCTATTGTTATATAAACATATGCACTGCCTTATGTACTATGTGTGCTGTATCATGATCAAATACTGTGAGAGAAATTCAACCCAGTGGACACAACTCAACTTTCAACATTGAAACAATTTTTTAAACATTTTTGCAACATTAAATACGGTATATATTGTATGGTTGAAAATTGAACCTTATTTTAAAAATGTTGATAAACAACTCTGCAGTTTTCATAATTATTCTTTTCCAGACTGAATATTAATTACACTGAGTTTTCAACAGAAATCATTTAAATCATTAACAACTTGATTAACTAACATGAAATTACATCCTAGTCGTGTTTAAAAATTAATTGAATCGGCATTGAACAGGTTGAAATATTTGTTCACTTTTCAATGTTTGATGTTGAAGTTTCAACATTGATTCAACATCGAATCAATGTTGAATATGCTACATGGGAATTGAAGAATATATTCAATGTTCCTTACTGCAGTAATGGAGGGTTCTGAAGCCAAAATGCACCCTTTTTCCCCTATTCACACCATAAATCGGGTTTTCTTGATACTGTTTTCACACTAGGGTTTGAAAAAGTACCCTATTTCTTAAAAATTGCCCAAAAATTGCTGTTTTTGATACCCTAAACGGTGTCACCTGATTCACCCTTCAGTCCTCAAAAACAACCCTAATTCACTTTTTTCTTGGTCATGCTAAGCCTGCAAAAAACATTATATTTGAGTGCCCCCCACCCCCACCCCCCCTCCCGGACAGTATCTGTAACATGAGGCTGACAATTTCACCACAAAGACCAATAGACTACAGCAAACCATACATTGAATATTTCTGTATTAACTCTTTGAACCCTGACTCTGTATCACTGACCCCCAAAACCTGAGGTCCGTATTCACAAAAGAGGAATAACTTTATTTTTATTCCATAGATGTAATCATTTGGTATTTGCAAATGAAGAACAAGGTTATTCAATGAATAAGTTATTCCAGGCTTTGTAAAATTCAACTTAGTTCAAGACTTTGGCCTATTTCTAATCCAAGAATTATAAATCAAGGAATAAAGTTATTCCTGGAATAACTTATGTGAATACAGGCCTGAGAGTTAATTTAAAACCACTAAATAACCCTTAAACTTACTTTAATTTGATGTCTCTTTCTTTTTCCCCCTTTTTTTTTAAATTTTGCAATTGTCTGAATTATTCTATTAACCAGCATTCTAATAAGAATGGATACTGCAATCAAATTCACAAAAATCTTAACAAATTATTCACTCCTCTCATGAAAATAAATGCAAAATGACCATTTCAAAGATTCATTGATGTCTTCTGATGTAAACAAAACCATTAAAAATTGTAACTACCTACACTGGTAGACATCAGGCACATCTTGTTCCTGACATGTGTGCTAAATGCTGGAGTATACGATGCATGCACACATGTGCTGGTACACCAGCTCATCAGGTTCACAGGTTAAATCATCTAAATTATCTGAGAGCTGCCAGTAAAGGGTGCACCATTAGATTTCCAGGGGGGAGCAGGAAGTTTTTTGAAAAAAAAATCCCCCTTCACAGGCAAAAGGAAACAAAATCCCTCCTGAACATGGAATAGGCAGAAAAACAGTAATTTCCACGAAATAAAAAATCTGCTCCCGAATGGGGCGCGAAAAAATTTTTCAACCCCGAACCCAACTTCCTGCTCCCCCTGGAAATCTAATGGTGTGCCCCTAATTAGTTTACAATGGTCATAAAGATTAAGAAATTCCAGAAAATCAATTATAATATGTGAAACGATCAAGGGGAATGAGTCTGATGTCGGGAATATTGATTTTGAGATACAGGACAATAAAGGTAGAGACTTCTTTTGTTTTTCATCGTTTTCAAGGACCAAGAATTGTTTGTATCTCTGTAACCAGATGACCAAATAAATGTGCATTAAAATGCTACATTTTGATCCAAATCTTATCATCAATGCCAATAATGATAAGATTTGGATCAAAATGTAGAATTTTTAATGCACAATCAGTTTGTATTGGAATGTCAAAAATGAAAATAGTCGACAAGTGACTCATTTCCCTTGATCGTGTCACATATGTAAATTGCGGTACATTTACTCTATTTAGTCAAGTGTATTAAATTTAGATTAAATGAGCATGGTCCGATTACCTGAACTTTTTTTCAAACTTTTTGAGATTTTGGTACCAAAATGTTACTCATATTTTTCTCATAACTCATGTGAAATTTCACAGATGAATTACATTTCGTTTTGGAGATATACATGAAAATGTGTCTAATTATTGTAACCATAATTAATTTTACACAATAACGTATGGACAGCTCGGAAATACAAAATTGCCAATAAAATCAAAATGGTTTGACTGATTAAGCTTAAATTTGAAACTTAAACATTTTGAGTTGTCATCTTTCATATGAACATTAAAAACTTAATTTTGAAAAATCGGACCAAGCTCCTTTAAAGCTGAAACGCAGTGCAATGTATACTAGTAGGCACACTTAGCCCCAGTACTCATAAAAAAATAATCTGTCAGTAATTTCTACATAACTGATATTATTTTTTATTTTATGGTCAAGGCAAGTAAGGTCAAGTGAAATTTATTCCAATATTGCATCCAAATACAATGGCGAAGCAATAACAATACAAAATAAAGTATGTAAAGCAAATGAATGGTATTGTAAGACAAAAGGCCAATTGATCATACTGCCCACTTTTGTAATCTATGAATGGTAATTTTCTCTAGTCGTATGTGATGGTAAGAGTAGAACAGTTATTTTGTGTAGTTAACCTTCAAGAGTCTTTCGGCTTTGTTTTTCCTGTCAGCATTCAGGGCAAAGTAATGGTAGTTGCAGAAATATATTCTTCTTTCTCAGCAAAGAAGTCCCAGAAAAAAAAGATCAGCAAGCTTAAAAAAATAATAATATAAAGTCAAAAAATAATAATAATAATAATAATCACAAGAATGTCTGACGAAAAAAGATTTTTTTTGGCAATATTAATTGATAAAATACAAATAAATGAGCCAAATTTTGGAGTGAATGTCAAATTACTGTAAAAAACAAGTGAGTTTTTAGAGCGATTCATGCATTTTTCCATAAATCTCACAGAAAAATTCTCATCAGCACAATAGAAGTTCCCAGGAAGGTTTTTTTTTATACCCTGGGCACTTGCTTCTGAAAAACTCTATGTGCATTACACTGAATATTATATGTATGACAAACAAAATTGCAAATTGTTTAAAATTCAATCAAATTCTAAGAATATATTACTCAGTCAGTGAAAGTATCACACAACTAGGGGTATAGTCAAGGAATACTGTCGTGGTATATTTTTCCAACATTGTAAAGTGGCTGACTATGTTGTAGTGGTATAGGATAAATGTAAAATGCTTTGATACAAGGCCTTGGATCTAGTAAAAAGGGCTAAATATAAGCACCCACATGTATTTATCTTTTTATCTTACTATTTACAATATTATATTGTGCATACTCATTACCTAATGCTCATGACAGTATATTTCTAAATGCTATTTGACAAAATAAAACATACCCAACCAATAGTGATAAATAGACAAAAGTGTGATGAAAATGCTGAGATTAGCACACTTTTGTCTTTTGTCACTACTGGTTGGGTATGTTTTATTTTGTCAAATAGCATTTAAAAATATACTGTCATGAGCATGCAAAATATAATATTTTTAACTCATGCAATGATTATGTATGAATATGCATTTATTTTTACTCAGGATGTGTGCTGAAATTATTTTTTATCCATTTAAGTTCTTTCAAATTCATTAAGCCTTGGATGTTGGACACATCCAAATTCAATGTTCATTGGCATAATGAAATTTGGCATTTATCAACATGCTGTTTAAATGTTTTTATGAATTGCAATCTTTAGTCTGACATCTAATGTGTTTGGCTAAATGTATATTGATATGGAAGTATGTGAAGTAGTGGGTGTTTATAAATAGTAATTTTTGAAGGTCTATTATAGAGGGCAGCTTGACCAAGTGGTTAGAGCACAGGACTCATTATACATGCTTTCATTTTTATGGTTTTATGGACCATCCACTGTGCAAATCAGTTCGGAACTCACAATTCGGATACGTATCCGAATTCGGATACTCCGTATCACAATTCTGATACCCGTATCCGAATTTGGATTAAAAACAGCTGAAAAGGGATATCAGCTGAAATGAATATTCAGCTTCGCCGCGCACCATACCGGTATGTATTAAAGTCAATAACATTATCATCATTTGTCATCTAAATTCTATCAAAGTATGGGCCAATTTTTAGCCTTCTGTGATAAGAAGCTATATCAGGACATGTTTCGAAGCTGTTCCGCTGGAATTGCACAGATGAAAATGACGTTTCCACAGATAGATTTATTATAAATGCAAGAAAGATGTTCTACATGTACCTGCCAGCTTGCGCTATCGCTTTGTTTCCTGCGCCACGACAGGAGTATCAGAATTCAGATACCCCTCCATATCCTTATTCGGATACAGGTATCACAATTTGGATACGAAATGTGCGTGGGTATCCAAATTCGGATACGTATCCGAATTGTGAGTCTGCCGAACTGAAATAGTACGGTGGATGGGCAGATGAGCAATTTTTTGAGTTAAATTGTTGTATTTTTTAAATCCAAATATCTTATCATTCAAAAGTTCAGGACAGGTACTACTCAGACACTAGCTTGTCCTGGAACTACAAAAGCTGATAGTATTAGAGCTACTCATTTAACTCTTACATACTGCATTAATGAAAAAACCTCTTTTTCCATGCATACATACTGCCATAGCCAGTGTTTATGAAGAACATGAATCAATTATTGTTTAGACATCTAGTTGCAGGCATGTGCAATTATTGTTGTAGCAATATTTATATAATATTGTGAAAGGTTCTGTTTTCATTTTTATTTTATTTTAATGTTCGTACAAACATTCTGAGTATAGGACATTACATTATGCATCTTCACGAAATGTAAACATTTCAATATGTATTTCAAATGTATGCATTGTTATGTATTTGCACAAAATGAATACAATGCTATTACTATATGTATTTTAAAAAGTCTTGTATACATAGATATATATTTGCACAGAATGTATATCTCTGTGTATGTATATCTGCATTTACAAAATGTGAACATTGGTACATGCGGTTCTACAAAGTGGAATAGTCAAGGAATACTGTCGTGGTATATTTTTCCAGGTATTCCTATTGTTTTACATGCAAATATTGTGTCTTTTTTACCCCAAAATGTAACATTTATGGTGTGAAAATGCAATAAAACCATTGATTTTCTGAAAAACAATGAGATTTACTATCATTTGACAAGCATTTGAAGTGGGGTTCAGCAGCTCGATTTTTGCCTACACTACCCTACATTTTTAACATGTTAAACGGCAGCTCGTGTTCTGGGTGATTTCTAGACCATTTTTGCGTCTCTCAATTTAGAGGGAAAATGACCAAATATGAGCTTATATTGGAGAAAAACTGAGATTTTTGCATCAATATTTGTTGACAGACATCCAAAGTAAATATCTAGAACAAAACTAAGCCACTCAACCCACATTTCAACTACTTTTGAGACACTTTAGTGCAACCGGTGTGTCGTGTAATGGCGGCCCGCATGTGCCATAGGGTGGTGCGGGGTAGATCAATTAGTGCTGTGGAATCTGTATACATTGATACATGTGCCTGCTCTTAAACATTGCTGCATAGAAAATGTACAAAATGTGTGCTACATTCAGGTCTATCAGCTCAAAGTGAACGCAATGCGTGTATCTGCATTTAAAATGTGAATATTGTTACATGTACCCTGTACTTATACAAGTGTGCTTATTGCTGCATGTCTTGGTACAAAATGTGTACAAATCTGTATGTACCTGCACAAAATGAGTATAATACTTCATATAGCTGTACAAAATGTGTACATTGGTACATGTAGTTGTATAAAACATGTACATTCTTAAATTTAGCTGTACAAAAATGAGCCTATGGACCATTCTTATAATTGGAATGTTTTTGGTTCTGAGGGATATCTGCACTTATAAGGAGGCCAAGTATGGTATCAGGTGGTGCATCGTGACTAATTCCGTATGTATCTGCATCCGGGGGGGGGGGGGGCACTGACATAGAAAGGTGATACGGGTATGTGGGGCCCTCAAGACCCCCTTTTCACGCCTTGTCTGCCGCTCCATAGACCCCCATTTCAAGCCCAACCTTTTGTTCGCAAGCCTAATTTTCACAAATTTTCAGTTATAGCCTCATTTTTTGAAATTTAGTTCCCAAGACCCCCATTTCAAGCAAAATTTCTAAAATATTTTGCTTCCAGAGCCCAAATTTTGCCCAAAAAACTTGTTCTGAATGGTCAGTTTTTGGTCCCTTCAGTTCTCTAAACCCCCTTTTTCAGAGTCAATCTGCCGTTCCCTAGACAAGGGTTTCAGATATCGGGGCCGCACACCCCTACCAAAACCAAAGTTGGTTGCCCCCCCGGGATCTGCATGTCAATCAATCACAATGCATCATGTGATACCATACTTGGCCTTGTCATGAGTGCCGATATATCCTTAAGCAACATACGCAGATTATAGGAATGTTCCATACTTTGCTATACATGATACAAGGGCTGACTGACAAGAAGATGTTTTTGGTATGTTCCTAGCCGTGATCATTTTGGCAATAATTGACTCATTTTAGTAATAAAATTCGTTCAGCATTAACATCATGTATAACCACGGGGACAGCTCGCCAGTCCAACAGCTCGTTAGTCCGAAAGCTCGCTAGTCCGACAGCTCGCTAGTCCGAATTTGAAAATAGACTCGCTAGTCCGAATTTCAAAAAAGGCTCGCTAGTCCAAATTTTAAAAACAGCTCGTCAATCCGAATTTTAGAAACAGCTCGCTAATTCGTATTTTAAAGTAGACTCGCTAATCCGAATTTAGAAAAAGGCTCGCTAGTCCGAATTTTAAAAACAGCTCACTAGTCCGGATTTTAAGAACAGCACACTAGTCCGAATAGGAAAAATTATGTGTATATATCAAACCCTTTTTTCAAAATTTGAATTTTCGAGCTGTTTTCAAAATTCGGACCAGCGAGCCCTTTTCTAAATTTGGACTAGCGAGCTGTTTTAGTTATTTGGACTGACGAGACTATTTTCATATTTGGACTAGCGAGCCTTCGGACTAGCAAACTTTTAGACTAGGGAGTCGTCAGACTGGCGAGCGGACCTCATAACCACATACGATTGTCTTTGAATGAATAAACTCAATTTATCTTGAAGAGAGAAGTTGTAGAAACAGAAATTTAATTTGATTTTACAGAATGAGGGTCACATGGTGACAGATAAATGGCTAAATTATTGTCAATTTCACAATGAGTAATAGTATTATGTCATATCATTCTTATAATGGGTGAAAGAGAATCAAGGATTTGAAATATAATTGATTGTTTATTTTTACATACTAGTAAATGATATCTGATCTATTTTTATTATCAATGGAATTGTTTTATTTTACATTTCCATGATATATGAGTATTACAATATGTATAATTTGTATATGTTGAAATTTCATCATGCTTTATTTTCATACATTAACCTCCACTTATCCAAAGGATACTTTTCATCCTGAATGGTCATTAGGCCCAATTTGCCTCCAAACACAGATGTAACAAATGCATAGCAACTTAATTGATCAATTCCTTCAGTAGTTTATGCACATATGGCATCCTTTGATGAGGCAGTTCTGGGCTAATGACCTATTTTGAAAGTGCTTTATGCCCGGGAGGGCCACTCAAGTGTAATGCTGCAGGCATAGCATGACCACAGTTTTTCAAAACACCCCCTAAAGGGTTTTTTTTCTGAAGCCAAAATAAAGCCAAAATATAACCTTTTTCCCCTATGATGGATGGATTTTCCCGTTACTGTTTAAAACTAGGGTTTGAAAAAGTACCCTATTTCTTGAAAATAGCTGCTTTTGATAGCATAAATGGTGTCACCTGATTCACCCTTCTGTCTTCAAAAACAACCCTAATTCACCCTTTTCTTGGTCAAGCTATACTTGGAGTGACCCATGGGATTTCTGGGCAGAGAAAATGTAGCCATGACTATAGCTTTGTCTTACTGCCAATTGATTACAAACACCTAGCTCTAATAAAGCATACAAAACTGAATGAACCTAGAGTTTTTAAGGGGTTGCTTCAAAACTCAACCGGCAGTTGACCGGGGTGACGCTTACAATCTTAATAATGTACATGACCATATCATCCAAGATCCAATTAGAAACACATGTCGTCATATGTGATCAAAACACCAGCAATGTCAGTTTCAAAACATTATAGCTCCATAAAAATATAGTACTACCTACTTTTCATGTAATAAATGAACTTACCATAAATAATACTTGTTAATTTATTCGATAGTCAATCTGAAATGTCTAAGTATATGGATCATTATTATTGCTTATACCAAATTAATTTGTTTTAAAAGGACAGTACTGTAGTGGAAGATATAAACAAATGTGTAACTACAAATTTCGATATGATATGATGATAATTTCTTTTGACATTTGTAAAATGCACACACTTGTGCAAAGTCATGTTTATATTATTATTTTGTGCCCTCCTAGGTGTCACCTCATAGTTCTTTCTAAAACTTTGGGACCAGTCCATCAGTTATGAGGGGTGATTTTGTCCAGTTAGGGATATCAACAAGAAAATTAAACTTCCTATTCAATTCGTTTTCATAACACATTCGAATTGTACTCTTTTTCCAAAGTAAAATGACACCAAGATCACATCTGTGGGTCAAACGGCTCTGGAGATATTAAAGATTTTGTCCAAAAATGTTGGCACTATTTGAGCTACAAATAGGGGTGAATTGGAGAAAATGTCAACATAAAGGACTTTACGAGCGTGTAAAAATGACAAACAAACTAAGAAATTGATTTGTTTTAAATATTTCTCTTCTACCTCATTCCCAAATAACAGTGAAAATTATGCATCAAACTGTGGCAAGAAGTAAAAATGTGTCCTTCATTATAGTGGGATTTTGTTTTGTAGAGCCACATTGTGCATAAGTTTACAAATGCTTATGGCACCTTGAATGGACTGGTAAAAAATAATGAGGTACACAACACAAATATCACATAGTCTATATTCCAGAAACAATAAGGGTAATTGCAAGAAACCCCCTAAACACTTGGATAATGGATACTTTCATTTTATTGTGGAAGAGCTTACTATTGTAGGAGAGCTATAACCGTCTATTGTGAGAAAATACTTATTGCTGATGTGCTCAGGGAAATTATATGCCACTTGTAAGTGGCATCTGTCACTAGCCTCAGTGGCATCTGCCGGAATGGAAAGAGGTGGATATCATGATAAGACTTGTAGTCACCACCCAAAGTAATCCTACAAGCTCTTTTCTGAATAGACTCAATGTGAGATGCCTCTTTAACAGAAACACTTGAAATACTTCCATTCTGGTGAATGCCACTGTGGTGCAAAGTGGCAGATGCCACTGATATTCCGTGTGGCATAATTTCTCTTTGTACTTGGCCCAGGATGGTACTGGGATGTAATTAGACTGGATCATTAATATCTTGTCCTGCATCTCTGTTTGCAAAACATGTTCTTAATTGATGTGTATGTTTTATTCTTTACATGATGATATAACAGCTATCAGCTATAATTGATCAATAAATAAGATTATGAAATTTATATGAATTTGAATTTTCTGTTTTAGTTTCATGTATTTGAAAAGCTTGAGTTGTTGTTTTAGTTTATGTATGCAAAGGCTGTTTGAGTCTCCTTTGTCAGGCTGCAACATTCCAAATGGTTACACTGTATAGTAGGCCTACCAATGTTGTTGTAGATCTCATGGGATACTGAGTGTATCAAAATTCTTTGTACCCAGAGGTGTTTAATTTTCAAAAAAATATTAAAAATTGAAGAAGCTTTTCAATTTGAAAGTTTTTGTTATAAGTGAGTAGCAGAATATCTCATCTTTATAATCTAAAAGTTTCAAGGCAATTGAACACTGTTTCAAAGAGTTATAGTCATTTATTGGATGATTACAGATTTACACAAATACCATACACACTAACCTTTGTCTACCGATGGTAGTTCCTGTCACATGGTGTCCAAAAAGGAATGTTAACGTTCCCGTATATCTTCGATATTGACAACCATAAGTGGGCTTATTTAGTACCAAAGTATAGGTAAGGGTCTATTCTATCCATTCATGACAAAATAATAATAATCGATCGAGATGTTACGTATTTATGACGTCATAAATCTGGAAATTGCGATTTTTCGGGGAAAAAATGTGAAAAATCCCAATTTTGCTACAAAAGTTCTAAATATCAGAATTTCATTGATGTTTTTGCTTCTACAGAATAACGATGACACTTTTAACATTTCTTGTAAGTTTCAGCTCATGTGCATTTTGATATTTTGCAAAATAACAAATTGAAATTATCCGCAGTGACAACCACAAACCTGCCCCACACCTGAACTTTGACGGCTTATCTTACTCCCATCTGTTAAAGAATCCTTTAATTTTTTTTTCATAAGAATGACTGCAATGGATTAATTTATAATCGCTAAAATGTCCAGGGTCAGTTGTTTTTGCATTTTTATGCAGTAGAAAAATAACCCCAAGGTATAATGTATCCGTCAGTAAGGTTAAATCAATCCAATGCTCAAACACACGCATTTCGACAAAAACACTATCCTTCTTTAAAAGCATGTAACTTTTAAATGCAACATGCTATTGCCATGAAATAAAATTCTTAGACAAGTTAAAACTACACAAAAATAGAATATTTAAGTATTTTTAGCAACATTTTTTTCCATCATTGTGAAAAATATTCCGAAATGTATACAAGATCAGGGTACAAAGAATTTTGATACACCTTGTAGTAGTCACATTAAATTGTTAATGCTAAGTATGTCCAATTGTACTTGAGCTCCCGTCTAGAATTTTCAACTGTACGTCTAGAATTAGGTAAAGATTTAGGATTAGTATAAGTTAAATTAATGGTTAAGGTTAGTTTTAGAGTTACGATTAAGTTTACGGATTATGGTTAGGTTTAGGGTAAATTTTTTGATTGGACCTACAGTGTATTTTAATTGTTAGTGATGCGCTGCCGTGACCTAAACAACAAGATATTCCAGTGTTTCTACTTTCAAGGAAATTACCCGAATTCCGGGAAATTCTGGCCAATTCCGGGCCATTCCGGGTAATTTCGGGAAATGAAATAATTCCAAAACTGCTTGTTTTACTATTGGTTTAACCATAAAAATGGCGATTCCGGGAAATTTCACCGAATTTCAGGAAATTTTGGATCAAATTCCGGGAAATCGAGTTTTGAAAAGTGGAAACACTGAGATATTCATTACCACTCAGATTATTGATTTTGACTACATTTGGACATTTTTGGACAGTAACTGCATACCCAGCTGCGATAGCAGGTCTGATTCATTTTTTTAAGGATACATGTTCAATCCTAATAAGTAGTAAGGTAGGGGATTTAAGAGGATTTTACCTTTGACCCCAAATGGCGGAACTTCCAGTTTGAGGCATGATGGGAAAATTCAAAATGGCGGTTGGCGGGAAAATTCAAAAAAAAAAAAAAAAGGGCTCTTGGGCGGGAAAATTCAATTTAAAAAAAATTCAAAATGGCGGTTTGCGGGAAATTTAAGTATGAATAAAAAAGGAGCGTTAGAGGAAGTTGTTCCTGATTGGTCAATTCATATTGTTTTCAAATTCAAAATGGCTGTTGGCAGGAAAAATCAAAATTTAAAAATTTTGCGAGTTTTAGGATAAGACAAATTTAGTTTAAAAAAAAGAGTATAATTAGAGTATAATTTGGGTGAAATAGGGTATAACTATGGAAAAGGTAAGGTGGAAATGTTGAATTTTTGAGCGTTTGGGGGTAAATTTAGTTTTAAAAAATGAGTAAAAATAGAGTATAATTTGAGTGAAATAGGGTATAACTTTGGAAAAGATAAGGTGGAAATGTTGTTTGAGCGTTTGGGGGTAAATTTAGTTTTAAAAAATGATTGAAAATAGAGTATAATTTAATAATTGAGCGTGATGTGCAAAGTTTTATGTATTAAACAAAAACAAAAAAGAAAACAAAAGATAAACTTACGTGACTATCTGCATCATCTCAATGTTCAACGATGATATAATTCAATCCTTAACATAAAACATGTCCAAAAAGCAGAGAAACAATTTCCTTCGGCCATTTTCAGTGTTGAGAAATTATATAT
>JXSR01S002896.1:16914-34788 GCA_000969725.1 Ophiothrix spiculata | reverse complement strand
ACGGCTCAATATTCAGGGATAAGAACAGGATTTCACAACGTAATTGAATCTTTCTTTCTTCATGGAAAAAAAGTTGATGAAGAGGCTATTAAAGGAGCATGGTCTGATTGCTTCGACTTTTTTCAAACTTTTTGACAATTTGATACTATACAGAAGGCTGCTCATATTTTTCTCATAACCCATGTGACATTTCACGGCTTAGTTATGTTCCGCTTTGGAGTTATACATGAAAATGTGTCTAATTATGGTAACCATAATTACTTTTTACACAGTATATGTATATAAATTTCTAAAATATCAAATTTCCCACAAAATCAAAACAGTGTGAAACTTAAACCTCTTTAGTGGTCATCTTTCATATAACACTGAAAAACAAATTTTGAAAAATCGAACCAAGCTCCTTTAATATCAGCAGAAAAAACAAACAAACAAATATGTTTACATGAAAGACAAACCTGTCTTTTAAAATCTTAACAAATGAAAATTTTTAGAGACATTTAATATTAATTTCAAGTTGATAATAACATGCTTAGTGTTCAAAATTGAAAATTTTGTACATTTAAATAGAATACTGATCAAATCAAAAATTCATGTAAACCCATGTTCTCACATTTGAAATTTATTACAAAATTAGCTTCTTTTTGTCAACAATGTTCTTTTGGTTAATAAACAAAACGTGTTAAAATCATTAATTCATTGCTGTTTGTAAGCTTTTGTATAGGTTCCTAAAATCAGAATTCTAAATGTGGGTGATATAATTACAGGAAAAATTGTTGAAAAAATCCTTTATGAATAAGAGAATATATTTGAAATTAAACAAAAACTTCCAATGCATTGAAATACTATACATTGACAAATTTAAAAGATGCAACACAATCCAATTTCATTCTAATATATGAGGGTTTCTGCTTGAACAACAAAGACAATTTATTATTCCATCTTCCCAAGATTTGATGTATTTTTTAATTGAGTTTTGAATGAAAAATTGCTCTAAATTGTTGTTACGGGGTGTTGAATAAACAAAGCTCCATGGCAATAACATCCATCTTCATTCCCTTCATTTCTTTTTTAAAACAGATAATGACATAATTTCTGGAAAACGCTTCTCCAATGTCACGTAAGACGAATGAATCTGATCATTAATCAAACTAAATTACCTTAGGTTTAATGACTTAGAGTCAAATTTAACATCAATAAGAAATTCAAGTTTTATTTTTCACTAAGTTCAATATTTCACTGAGTTCAATAACATTTTGTCCTATAATTTGATTGATAAAAGGAAGCTGCCTGAAAACCACTTCACTGTGTTAAGTATTCAGCCTGAAATTGATCTGGCTGAAAATATCATGTGATTTGGCCAGGGATTGTCCACCCTTATTGAATTTATCAATAGTCTCACATCTTATGCACTCTATGTCTTGGTTTGAACGAGTTTACAAGACCTTTTCACAATATTTCAGCCATAGGCTACCGTGTTAAGTTGGGTTGAAATTGATACAGTTAAAAAATAATGTGACCCTAGACCCAAGATGTGACTTGAGTATTCTTCCCAAGAATTGATGTATTTTTTAATTGAGTTTTGAATGAAAAATTGCTCTAAATCGTCATTACGGGGCGTTGAATAAACAAAGCTCCGTAGCAATAACATCCATCTTCATTTCCTTCAGTACTTTTTAAAAAAAGATAATGACATAATTTCTGGAAAACGCTTCTCCAATGTCACGTCAGATGGATGAATTTGATCATTAATCAAACTAAATTACCTTAGGTTTAATGACTTGGGAGTCAAATTTAACATCGATTAGAAATTCAAGTTTATTTTTCACCGAGTTCAATAACATTTTGTCCCACAATTTGATTGATAAAATGAAGCTGCCTGAAAACCACTTCACTGTGTTAAGTATTCAGCCTGAAATTGATCTGGCTGAAAATATCATGTGATTTGGCCGGGGATTGTCCACCCTTATTGAATTTATCAATAGTCTTTCTTAGTCTCACATCTTATGCACTATATGTCTTTGCCTGAACGAGTTTACGAGACCTTTTCACAATATTCCAGCCATTGGCTGCCAAGTTAGTTTGGTTGAAATTGATATAGCTTAAAAATAATGTGACCCTACACCATTAACCTATTCGCTATTTTAGGGAGAGCCTCGACCTGGCTTGCGAGATGAATAGGAACTTACATAATATTACGATAAACAGTTTGATTCCCTCTTTCAAAAACCCCTGACCTTACAAGAAGTGACTACATCATTACGTAACATGCTATTTTAATTGACTGTCAAATCGAGGCACTCCCCGCAAATGGCAAACCGTGCAAGTAGTGAATAGATGTGACTTGAGTATTCTTATAGAATCTAGAAGAAAATTCTAATACAGAGTTAGAACAATTCTTAACACCTTTATTGGGCTTTTCACAATATTTCAGCCATACAAGTTGGGTTGAAATTGATCAACTTGAAATATTACGCAGCTTGACCATCGTTCAGACACCGTAATAGAATCCAATAACACTGTCGCACACCTTGTGTTGGTTTGTAGTAACTAAGTTAAGAGGCCTTCACACCATTTTAGTGATTTGTCCACGCATGTATATAAAAGCAAGCGTTGAAATTGTCTGACTAGTGGTCTAGTTCAAAATATTTTATCACCTGTTCATCTGGAGACAAATGCATTTCATATCTGCAAAGATTACAGTGCCATTGACTCTTGGAAAAGATGATGATGTTTGTTCAGGCTTGGGGATGGGGTAGTTGTAATAAACCCACCTTGGGGTACTTGGTAGCATATAGGCCGAAGATTGATAGCTATTGATAGCAAAATTTAAAATATAAATATGTAACATGCCTTATATATCTGTAGGCCTATCATAAATATTACAATTTTCAATTTCCCTTATATTGACATCAGAAAGGAGATAGTAGTGGTGATGGGCAGGGATGGGTGGTGTTGACAAGGGGGGGGGGGGTATAAAAGAAAGTGAAAGTTGATTTTCCTGAATTTGAACCTTCTGCACCCAAATCTTTTTAATTTTATACTAATGAAAAAGAATTATCTGCACTAGCTAACAGAAACTTGGTGCTCATACATAGTTTAAATTTGACTCTATTTCTTGATTTCCTAGAGGTGTAATTTCATGATAAAAATGGGTTTTCAAAATGTTCATAAAGTGACCATCTTTTGTGATAGATATCTCTCCAGAGTTGAGCAACGATCAGAGTAGAAATATGGAGTCATATGGCCTTAGGTCCTAGTTATGTTTCAAGTTTCCATGCTGATTTTGATTGGTCAAAATTTGTGAACGTTTGACCATGCTGTAAACTTGACAAATAACTACAAATAATAATTTTAATATTTTAGCTTGAAAGGTGAGTGCAAAATGAATTTTAGGGTCTCATGTTTTGGGAATGCATTGCAGTTGAAAAAACAATTTGTTTAATCATTAAAAAGGCTTAAGAAAGAATAAGTTTGAATACGCTTAGGCCAAATAAAATTAATAGTTTGTCTCAAAGCTCCCGCGCGCATTAGTTTTATCGTGCGCGTTAGTTTCCCCCGAAATCAGATTTTTTTTTAACCTTTTAAAAATTTTATTTCACCAAAACTGTGAAAAAGCAAATAACAACAATGGTTAATTTAATTTATTTGGTCTTTATTCTGTTTTTGAGTTCTAAAAAGTTCTGAAAATATATGAGGGGGAAAACATATCAAACTCTTGTAGAATAGCACTCAGGACTTCTGTCACACAAGAAAAAAAAAATCTCAAAAAAAAAAAAAAAAAAAAAAAAAAAAAAAAAGCCGCATTTCGCATTAGTTTTTCAAGAGAAGGAGAGCTTTGAGACAAAGTATTTTTAATTTGGCTTTACAAAAGTTAAGTAAAGATTGTTAGCAAGAAGATTATGGGTGCTGATGGTGCAAAAATTGGTATGATTGGGCTTCTCCTGGCATAGGGCCTGATCTAGACCAGTGGAAATAGTAGAAGTAGTTCAAATTGCCACCCATGAATTTTAATTATGGTGTCAGTAAGTAACATTTAATGACCTATTGTGAAATTCAAAGTAAACTTGCAATTCAGATCAGTAAACAAATTTGAACAAAGTCATGCACTGATTGTCATTCTTTTGTAAATTTGTACAACAGGTTAATCCCAACAATACAAGTCAGCAAACATTACCCATTATCACCAGACAATTAAAACCAAAACAGATTCAGGTAGGTCTGAATTTTATTAGCTAGAAATATGTGGTTTTTTCTTACTTTTCTTCCTTTTTCTTTTCTATTGGTAAGCAATGCATCCAGGAATTTTCTGTTCTATGAGGGATGGTTTGTTAAAACCTAAAATATGCTAAATAGGTGAATAAGGCCTAAAAAAATGTTTGTTTGCCTGCCGCGACCGACCCTAAGATGCCAAAAATTTGGGTTGGATATTTTATTTTATTTTTTTCCTTCAAACATGTAAAATATGAAAAAATCAATATTTTCAATGGAAAATGTAAAATTTAGCAGTATCTAGTAGTATGAAATGCATATTTCCTACAAATAATGACCCACAATCTTTGATTAATCCCTGCATTGCTTGGTATTCACGATAAAATCCATGGAATGACATCTTTCTTTAAAATAAATGTGAAGAGTAAAAAAAAGAAAAAGAAAAAAGATCAACAGACCGACCGACCCAAACTTTTAATTTTTCCAATGGAGGGCAAACAAACAATTTATTTTTGTGGCTTAAGTGCCACTTAATTGAAGTGTTTATTATGTAAACAATAAGATGAACTATTAGACTTTGAGCCCATAATGAATACTTTGTCAATAGTGGGTTGACCCAAAATATTTAGATTTCTCTCTGTATATTTGTAAGTGATAGCACTTGGTAGGTCAATGACTCCAAATTGATTGTTAGTGACTGGTTAGCTTTTATAATGAAGGTTTTTTCCAGGGGTTGTTCAATACACCCTATGCCTTTCATATTGTTTTGCCTCAGAGTTTTGCCTTAAAAAAGTACAAACCTGTATCTTAATCAGTCAGAGAAATGTTAGGTGTTATTTAGTTATCTCTATGGGTTTCGGTTGCAAGTACTCATTTCCCAAACTTCAATATGGTTATCTGGGATGATTCACATAGAAATACATTATCATTTCATTGGCATTTTGCTCACATTATTACTCATTATTAAACTAAATTGAGGGACATCCTTCAAGGTTTGATATAAGCTTGCATGGTCTCAAGGAATTAGTCTTTTTCCCAGGTGAAAAAGAAGTTTCATATCAATAAAACATTTAAAGGGATTGTCCATGATTTTCAAAAATTTGAAAAAGTCTTAAGAATCATTGATATGTTGGGAAAATAATGATTGAATAGTGCAACCACATTTAAAAGTTATAAATCAACATAATTCTTTTAAAAAATCCTTGTTTTTCTCTGAGATGATAATAGCTATTTATCATCTCATGTTTTTCTCACTTTTATCCTATTTCCCCATTCCATATATTCATTGGTTACAATTTCTTTAAATCTCTTTAATTGGTGAAAGAAACACGTTATAATTGGATTTTATCTAAAAACAATTATTCATTGAAGAAAAATGTTGGATGAACATAGAAAATTTTCAAATAAGGAGGTCAAACAAAAAGCTCTTTTGTATTTGTGTAAGTGGCACTGGTGCTAGTCTGATGCATCTCCAAGAGTTACAATGAATGAAATAGGACCTCTCAATTCCGATCATTTTCAAGTTGCCGTTCGTTCGTTCCTAAACTTGTTTCTTCAACAATTTCCTTTGCCCTTGTAAAGATATCCTATAATCCTTGTAAAAATCTGCTATAATTGCCATCTCATTGTGTTCCCGGAAGTAATTCGCACAAATTCAAACAAGGTTACGATAATATCATCAGTATTTTGTATCCTGATGAGCAGTCTCATTGATTACTAGTGTTTTGGTTGTCCATTGCATGGGATAGACAAAATCAGCATTGACCTACCAAAACAAATATACAGTTGTCCAGTGGATAACCAGTGGACAAACGTTTGAGATGAGGAGGAAAAGTAGATGGGGAAAAAAATCATTCCAATACCAAGCTAGATCTTTAAGATTGACTTTTCAAAGTTTGTTTGAAAAGAGGAAGGACTAAAAATTTTCAATTTTACAAAATATATGAAATAAAAATATCCTACAAACATTCCAGTACAAATCCTCATTTGAACACTAATAGCTTAAATAGTATATTGACTTCATAATCATGTCTTTATTTTACGGTATCTGGTCCATGATAGATCTATCTGAAATTTGCTACTAAAAAACGGCATGAATTATATTTTATCGTTGTAGAACTGATTTAAAAAAATAATAATTGGTGGTCACCGGACTCGTTTTAGCATGCACATTAGTTTAAAAATAGCATTTTGGGGGGGAAAATTAGTATAGGAGTCTATGGGAAATGTGGCAAAAGTGACAAATTTAGTGTTGATTCAAAAACTTCCCATTGAAATTTAGTGTCATTTTTTAAAAGTTTGTTCTTTTAATTAACAAAATAAAAAGTGGGGGTCAGTGGGTTACCAACCTATTTTGTATGAAAAATGAGAAAATGTGACATTTTTTTGACAACGAATGCGTACCAGTACGTGTGGACCAGACACCTTAACATGGTAAAGCATGTTCAATCAATTCCAATGTCTGTGAAAATTATTCTCTTAGAGCCTCTACAACCTTATAAATCCACTCTATGAATTGTCTTTTTTTGTACATGTTGCAAACAAATTGACATTTTACAAATCAACGCAAGAAAAGACGGACCCAACCAGACCACTGAATGTTTTTATCAGTATGTTGTGAGAATTTGCCAGGCTAAAACTACATTAAGTGCATTAAATCAGGCACAACATGCTAACATAATGAAGTTTCGCGCCACTTTCAAGTGCAGCTGTATGTCGATTGTGCAAAATCACGGATGAATGTAAGACTAAAATAGCGCAGGAATGTCACTTGGGCTTTGTATCAACATTTCCATACAATTGAGGACCCTAGAACTAAAAGGGGGTTAAGTCACAAAATCTTGAAAATTGAGTTGTGTCAATTTCCTGCTACAGAATTCTCATTTCTACATTCTGTACAAGTTTTGTAGTAATTTGATGATCAGAGCATGTATAAGAGTAACTGCGAGATACAGCAATACCATTCAAGACAACACAAATGATATGATGTTTGTGCCTTTTTCTCAGTTTTGACTTAATGTGATCATAACCCCCTTCTGGTTCTAGGGTCTTCAATTGCTGAGCAAACAAAACACAAATGCATGACTCAGATTTACGCTTATTTTACACAATATTATTTTGTATTTAAAAATGCAATTTAAATAATAATCTAAATAAATATTGAATACTTGAAAATATATTTAAACAAATTGAAGGATGCAATTTGTTCATTTACTGTTAATCAAACAATTCATCCTATTTTAAACGTTTATACCTTATAAGTGAAAATAAGTCAATGTATATAAATAAATCAAGTGCCTCCCAGCCAGAGAGCCAAATTTGGTAAACAAAATAAACCAAACAGTGTGGGCCAAAACATAGGATTCACTCTTGCATATAATTTACTAATTGACCTTCAAAAAGTAAACACAAAGTTGGAAAGTGGAAAAGCTGACTAGCATGCAGTAATCACATGGTCGTAGATTGGCATATCGTACTACAAAATTAAGCCATTATCTATGTAATGTGTTAAATGCTTCCACTGTTAGACCACTACAGGAACATGCAAACCCTATCATCTAAAAAATTAGATAAACCTCATGAGGGTAACACACTTTTGTTCCAAAATCAAATGTCAAATGTAGACATTTTTAATAAAATGATATGAGCAATCAATACTGTAGGCCTATATTTGTACTAAAAAATACCGTATGTCAAATCTAGACATTATTAATTAAATTTAAATATATGAGCAATCAATACTGTAGGCCTATATTTATACTAAAAAAATCACAGTATTCACTCATCCAATTCAACTATTTGCCCTCTGACAAACTAAATTAATATATATAATCACTCCATCATAAACCATCATATTCTAAAACTGATCCAATGTCAAAGTAGTTTTAACTGTTTCTGGCACTCTAGTTTGAGGTTACTAAGTGGTGAAGGTGATGTAAATTCTGAAAATCAGCAGTTGAACAAGTGGATTCGGTATATTATACACATGGTTTAGATGTTTATTATTAATTAAGAAGCGCAGAGTTTTTTTCCTAAACCTAATGCAACCTTCATGTAAAAATCTCATTGGTTGAAATTCATCTGCTGGTCTACAGTGATGTAATTGTTATTAAACCTAATTTTTAGTCAGAATTTATAAATCATAAATTTTGTGTAACCGATGCTAGATTTTTCAAAGAAGTAACCTATGTTTCTGATTAAAGGCCAAATAAAATTAATAGTTTGTCTCAAAGCTCCCGCGCGCATTAGTTTTATCGTGAGCGTTAGTTTCCCTCAAAATCAGAAAAAAGAATTTGTTTAACCTTTTTAAATTTTATTTCACCAAAACTGTGAATAAAACAAATAACGACAATGGTTAATTTAATTTATTTGGTCTCTATTCTGTTTTTGAGTTCTAAAAAGGCCCTTATGAAAATATATGAGGGGGGAACATACCAAACTCTTGTAGAATAGCACTCAGGACTTCTGTCACACAAGAAAAAAAATCTAAAAAAACAAACAAAAAAACCCTTACAAAAAAATCGCATTTCGCATTAGTTTTTCAAGAGTAGGAGAGCTTTGAGACAAACTGTTATTTTTATTTAGCCTAAGCATTTTTCATTCCAAAATGCATCCAAGAGGCGTGGGTGTGGGTGTATAAGTAGTAGTAAATGACTTATTCAAATGCACCCAAGTGGCATAATATGCAACACCTGAAAATTCAGGAAGAATTAAACCTGGCACTCTTTTTGCATTTTTCATATACCTTTATGTAATTAACTTTACTCATCAATTTGCACTCTGTGATTGTTTCATGCCTCTTCTTATTAACTTAAATATTACTTTTCATTGCTTACTATATATATCTGCTACTTAAGGCAAATAATTTTAATTAGAAGCTAACTGTATTGGTAAGTAAAATTGGTTGTTTGTTTATATTCTAACTGCTGCAAGACAAGCACGGCACCTGGACTTTCTAATTTCATAATAACTGAAACAACTCTTGTATCAGCCATCATATATAAATATCATCAAGTTTCTGAAAACATTCTATATCAAAACACTAAAAGAGATTAATTTCGAAAAAAGCACCACCAGCAAATTATTAGAAAAATAAACCAGCAAGGCAAGCTATACTACTGACTTTGTTTCTTAGTTTAGCATCTTAATGTTCATTATGCACTAAATAATTTTGATGATGCAATAACTTTAATATAGTAACAACACTCAGTTTACAATGTGACTTTAAATAAAGCAATACTATAAGATTTTGACCAGAATTGTTTATAGTAAAAACATCATAAAATGAAGGAATGTGACTATCTAAGAGTGTTTTCAAGTGTATTCTGTCAAAAAATTGTTCTGCGACCGACAAATGGATAAAAAGGACATGCATGCTTTTCTATACTAATACATGTGGAATTAAATTCGGGATTCCGAATTTAATTCAACAAATGGCCATAACAGAAAAAGTAAGCATATTTAAGCCAAATAATTTGGAGTGTATTAATATCTACCCAAAACAAACCCAATAAGCTAAAAAACTCATAAGTCATGGGTTACAGGGGGCGCTTCATTTCTAAACTTTATAGTATTGCTTTAGGTGATTGGATGTGTTCCAAATCTGATAATGGGCTTTGCCCAGAGATAAACAAAATCCACCCCTGTATTAAATCTTACAGGAAAGCCACTTCCTCTAACAGGCTTCCTTTTGGTCTGATATTCCCACCCTATTTGTGGTTTGCATTTTCCATGTTCACAGAAATCATATCTAAGAATTATAAGCATTTTTTCTTATTGGTTGGTCTTTTTTCAAAATCACAAAAGACTTGGATTAAATATATTTCAAGTCTTTTCCTATCACATTTAAATGTTCAGAACCACGTAAAAGCTGAATCAACAAAATAAAGCTGGTTGTTTTGTTGGCAGTAGTCCAAAAGGAAACCTGGTTTTGTTGTTTAAACCAAAAGCTGGTTTATTAGTTTTGTTACACAGAAATTTCATTCCTTTATTGAATCTTACACAAAGCTTGGAAAAATCTACTTTTTCCAACCATAAAGTAAACTTCCTCCAACATCCTATTTTTAATTTTCTTGGCAGTTCATGACAAAAATATGTCAATTTGTACAAACCATCTAGTAAGTAAATAAACAAACCAACAACTGGTAAATGCCATTCCTGTATAGAATCTTACACAAAGTAAACATCCTCCAATATCCTATTTTCATTTTCTTGCAGTTCATGACAAAAATATGTTTTACAAAAATAAGACTATACACAAGGTCAATTTCCACAAACCATCTAACATAAACGCTCATGTTTTTAAGAGCCACATTTTAACAAAATATACATGAAATGGTGAAAAAATCCCTACAAATGTCTCTTTTTCTTTGAATCTTATTAAAAAACAAGAACCATTTTTCCAAATTAATGGGCATATACAAAACCTCTATAAAAGATCCCTTTTTTAAGGAAAAAATATAGGCCCTATAGGCGTACTAAATTTAACAAACATAAAAATGTCATCTTTTGTCTTTTTAAATCAAAAATTTCTTCCTATTTCTATTTTCTTAAATGTCATTTTTTATTACTAGTATTTAAAAAAAATACTTCCGATTTCTATTTTGTTTAAAAAAAAAATTACTTTCTTTTTCATTTTAGTCACAAAACTTGTAAATCAAAATAACAATTCACAAAAAATCAGCATAATGGAGATTTTTATTGGAAAATTTAACTTTATTCATTATCACAATCACTTTCCAAGGTTATTGCAATTGCACTTGACAATGACATGAACTTTAGATAACCAATCACTAGATTTTACTGGCCATGGTGCCATTTATAAGCTTGATTTAGACATAAATGGTCAAGGGTATGCTATATGTGGTAACAATAACAGATTAGACCCAAACAAATGCTTCAATTAATCAAATTTGCACTTAAAAAGCATTTTGATTTAATTTAAACAAACACTTTTTTTTCTTCTGAAACTGCAATAATACCTTATCCCCAATTTTGTAAAATAATCGTTTTGGCGTATACAGCTTTTCATACTTACGGTTTTTTTACACATTAAATAATAACAAAATAAAAAGAAATTACTATGTAAAATAATATATACTTTCACATTTCCTCCCTCAACAAAAATACAAATAAACATATGCTGACACCTATCATCTATAATACAGGTTGTAACAGAAAAAATTATACATTCTTGTTAGCAATATCATGAGGAAACTAAAAATGTTGAATTCACAAACTTTCCCTTATTTGAAAGGCTATCTAATTGGCTACCAGAAGCAGCTTAAGTGATCTCATTTGATGGTCAGGTTCAAAAGTTATGACTATTAAAGTAAAGACCGGTAAAAACTACTTGGGCCGATTTCACCATTTTCGAGAGCAAATAATTTTTCATGATTCAATGAAGATAAACAATGCAGTGAGATAAAATTGACGAAAGGCACACTTTATTTCAAGAACATTTAATGTTTTTAATTTTTGTCATATGATAAGAATAAATCATAAATAATTTAACGATATTTTAGATGAAGGTAATGCTTTAACAGGTTAAAATATTGCTCATGTTCCAGAGTAAGCATAAAAGCTCGTAAACAGTTGCATCAAAGACTCGATATCTCTGGTGGAAACGGGAAAGCAAAGAGTTTATTGTAATCATTTTTTGCAGTTTTCTTACACAGTCTCATATTCAAAGGAAAATACGGAAATTAAAATAAACTTACTAGCTCAATTGATAAAACTTGATTTTTAAAGAAGTTAATTTCAGAAAAAATACCGTTTTCTTTGATCTGCATGTGCTTTTAAAAATCTGGGTAGTCTTAAAGTGCCTGTGTGCTGATTCTGCCATTTAGATGATATGTTGTCTCACCAACTAGGATATCTCTTAAAAAATTGTTTTAGCGTCCCGTCCAATATTAAGAATACAACATTCTACGGGCAAGGTCATCATTATGACCTCCTATATTGCCTTTGTTAGATGGAACACTAAAACCAGCTTTGTAATCCTGTTGAACATCGCATGGCTGATTTGGGGCATTATGCTATTATTTTGCTACCGGTAAATGAATCGGATGAACTGGCCCAGGTGGTTTGAAGGTAGGGTCAGTATAATTGCCATAACTCTGCTTGTAGACCATCAATTTGGATGAAACAAAGTGCATGTTGTAGCTAAAGAAGTTGGCTTTTGGTATACATAATGGCAATGTGATACAAAGTGTAACTTTATTCTTTCAGTGTAAATAACAATGTATAATTTTTTCTGTTACAACCTGTATATGCATCTTCTTTTAAAATTTTGTTTCAAAAAAAGGATATCACCAACTTGTTGAATTAAATATATTTCATTTGGCAAGTGCGTTTTATTTATTATTCAGTATGCAAATGCTATTATCCATTGTCACTATCTGAGAATCACTAAATGACTAGCCTGAAAGAGCTGAGTGTATTTTTCTACTGGCCTGGCTGATAACCCTTCAGCAGTCTATTTTACATCAATCTCCCTATCTATATTTAATCATAGCTTATTTATTTCATCTCAGAATCACACGTTCTAATCTTCTTTATTGCCTAGATGTTTATCGCGAATTTTACTTCTCAGAAAGGCATACGAACCAGTGTCTTTGACCCACAGATATTCATCATCTAGTACACTTCTCAGAATAGTGAAAAAGATCAAAACATCTGGAAATCCAAGGGTTTCCTGAAAAACAAAACTCCCCTAACAAAAAAAAAATGTGCCATGGTTAACAATTGTGCAATCCCAAGAATGGAACCCTGACCAGCCCAGTTCCTCATCTATATAGCATGACTGAGTGAATATGAATGGACAGAGGTTTAATATATGTATCTCATCCTGTCTCTTGCAAATTTTGGCAAAATTAATCATTTTAGTTTTGTTCTGTTCAACAAACATTTTAACAATACTGATTTATCACCCACCATCTCACAAACATATATCTTAAACAAAAAATCTCCCTCCTGGAGATGTTCCAGCAGCACACCCCAGACAAAAATGCATAAAAGACATTTTTTCTTCCCAGTCTTTCTGCCATTAAAGGAACTGCCTTCTTCAAGTCCAAGCTGTTACAGAGAAAACATGTTTCTTGATTTGTGCCTCAAAACGTTTAAATTATACTGATAAATATACCATTATAACATCTTACCAGTGAAGTGTACTGTAAATACTGAATAAATACCATTTCTGATGATGGAAAAGGATTTCTTTAAAAAAATTTCAACCACAAAAAATCAAAGAGATGATCAATAATTTAATGTTTTTAAACAATATTTACCATATATAAAATCCCTTTATTTGCATACTACCATCGTTTAACTACTTGATATGATGTTCTATGAATTGAATTTGTCAGAAATACAGTAGAAACTCATTATAACGAAATCTGATATAAGAAAAGCCCTGTTATAAAGTAGTAATTTTCCTGTACCATTTTACTAATTTCTTTTGTTTTTTATTGTTTTAAAAACTCTAATATAACGAAATTTTGGATATAAAGAAGTAATTTGTCTGTCCCCAGCAACTTCGTTTTAATGAGTTTCTACTGTATGATCAAATATGATTTGAATAACAATGAAAGGAAATAACAAAAATAAAAGGGCACATTGTCTTTCATTTTCAATCCATGTTTCATCTCTATTTCCTGAATCGGCAAATATACTCATCACCTGTCAATCAAGACCGCCTCCTCTTTGACAAACTCGGATATCGTTAACAAATTGGATTTATACTCGTAATTCAATAGACAAGAGTGTTCCATTAATTATTCAGTTCACAAGAATGCCATTATCGACTTGCCACCTGTGAAAGTCACAACTAAAATTCTCAGTGAGCTGACACTGTGTGGGTATACTGCATGAAAGGAAATTCAAAGGGACTGTGGATATCCTCAGGCGACCTCTTTTCCATTCATCTCCACTATCTATATTTCATGTTCAGATCTTGTATTTGCTGCATCTTATCAACCCTTGTTCTCTGTAAAACGCAGTGGGAGCCAACCTATTTTCATAGAGCAATCCGTCCTAAAGTGGCTCTCTATTGAAGATCAACTGATGATTCATGTCTAATATTCTGACATTTTCAAAAGTGTTGTCATCTTTTATGTTTTAAGTAAGCTTATGTAGATTCAGCTTGTTTAAACAAATAATTATTCTACATGTACATCTAGCATAACAATTTAATAACTACTCATTGAACATTTTTAGCTCTCTTTGATTCCTTTATTATTATAATGACATACATGAGACTTTGAAATTTAATTACAGGAAATGGAAAAAGTCAGATCCGATTTTGAACACAAATAGATCATCATCTATCATCTGCACAATCCCTTTTGGATGAAACTCAAAGAGCAATAATGATCCCCTATGCTTCCTGCTTCCATTTTAAGCCCTGATCATTTTACTGCATACCCTCCCCCTTCGTCTTTAATTTGATTTTGACACAATTTCATATTTTAGCCTGAATAGCAAAATGCAAGTTTCAACAATATTTCTTTAACTTGGATAGTTGATAACATCTTAGCAATAAGAACACATTATTTGTCTACTTTTTCCCAAGCAAACGGTATTGCTTTAAAAATATTTCACATTCACAACCACGCTTGATAACATTCATGTTTAATTTACCGTTTCTTATAACTTCAATCACAATCCATCATTTTCTTACAATACAGCTTACTCTAGATAGATAAAAAATCATCAATTATTAACAAAAACAAAATGTATATATGTAATAATTGATTTTCTTTCTTTATCAACCCACATCATACCAGGATTTATAAATAAAACAGACAAGTTGTATGAACTCTGGTTGGTTTGCCGGCAGCATTGTGTGGCCAATTTGTGTCAGTCATACCAGATTCCATGACAACTACAAGTCCTTTGATGACAATATTAATAGCCAACACGTCAAAACTTAAGTATTGACAAGATGAGAATTAGGACACACAATCCAATACTACAGATATACTTTTAAGTCTACTTAAAGATTTCAAAAATAACATTTACACAACAATCAGGGCAATCCCTTGAGACAGTGTTTTAAAAACATCACTTACTTTTTATGGATTAAATATTAAGCATAGATTCAGAAGCAACACTTAAAATAAACAAAAGTGTTTTTGACATTTTGATTAAAATGCACTTAACAGTTTTTGAACATTTTAGCATTTTGAATTTAACATAAAGAATATGCACCTTTTTAAGCTCTAATTCACAAAAGATATTTACTATACAGGTTGTAACAGAAAAAATTATACATTCTTGTTAGCGATATCATGAGGAAACTAAAAATGTTGAATTCAAAAACTTTTCTTTATTTGAAAGGCTATTTAATTGGCTACCAGAAGCAGCTTAAGTGATCTCATTTGATGGTCAGGTTCAAAAGTTACGACCGTTTAAGTAAAGACCAGTAAAAACTACTTGGGCTGATTTCACCATTTTCCAGTGCAAATAGTTTTTCATGATTCAATGAAGATTAACAACGCAATGAGATAAAATTGGCAAAAGACACACTTTATGTTCAAGAACATTTAATATTTTTTCATATGATAAGAATAAATCATAAATTATTTTATGATATTTTAAATAAAAGTTATGCTTTAATAGGTTAAAACATTTCTCATGTTCCAGAGTAAGCATAAACAGTTGAATCAAAGACTCGATATCTTTGGTGGAAACTGGAAAGCAAAGAGTTCATTGCAATAATCTTTTTGCAAAAATATGGAAATTAAAATTAACTTACTAGCTCATTTGATAAAACTTGATTTTAAAAGAAGTTAAGTGCAGAAAAAATTGTGTTTTTTGACCTGTATTAAAATCTGGGTAGTCTTAAAGTGCTTGTGTGCTGATTCTGCCATTTAGATGATATGTTGTCTCACCAACTAGGATACGGTATCTCTTAAAAAATTGTTTTTTGGCGTCCCATCAAACATTAAGAAAACAACAGTCTACGGGCAAGGTCATCATTAAGAGCTCCTATATTGCCTTTATTAGATGGAACACTAAAATCAGCCTTGTAATCCTGTTGAACATCGTATTCCTGATTTGGGGCATTATGTGCTATTATTTTGCTACCGGTAAATGAATCAGATGAACTGGCCCAGGTGGTTTGAAGGTAGGGTTAGTATAATTGCCATAACTCTGCTTGTAGACCATCAATTTGGATGAAACAAAGTGCATTTTGTAGCTAAAGAAGTTGGCTTTCGATATAAATAAATGCCAATGTGATACAAAGTGTAACTTTATTCTTTCAGCGTATATAACAATGTATAATTTTTTCTGTTACAACCTGTATGTTGGGCAAATAGATTTGAGAGGTTTCTATTATTTGATAGAGTAAAAAATGATACTTTTTGCTATCTAAGTAGACAACCAAAAATTATATAAGACAGGCACAAACAGAAATATCAGATTCCAATTTTGTAAGACATATAGCTCTATTTGATAAACACGGAGGACCCCAGCATATGTCATCAGGAGTTAATCACAGACCTTACATAAACGGCTCTATCTCACTCATCAACTTGCTTTTACAAGAGACTGGCCTTACCAATTCAGAGTTGATATAGCATTCATGTACTGAAATAAACCTACTCTTGCAAATATTATGTGCATCACTTTGTTAAGTATTATTACAAGGCCATTGACCGATTGGAAGAAAATTTGAGACCCTACCTTAAAATTCACAATTCAAATCTATTTGCATCAAATTTGGTAATGAGTTGAATTTATTTGTTCAACCCTGTTTGTTGCCTTCTACTCTGAGAGATGTCAAAAAAAAAATTACATTGTCTAAAAACGTATGCATTTTAGTATCTTTGATCTAAAAGTTGTCTTATATTTGAGATGAATATTGTCAAATACAATTTACCAGAAGGTAAAGTAACTTAATCTCAAAATCCAGCCAAATGTCAAATCTTGGGTTTGGCTATACAAAATGACAATCACTGAAATTACGCAGTTCGATTGAGCATTATACTTGAATAAAAAATAGGCATTTTTATTAATAAAAGATAAAACGAAATTTCATATTTAATTTAATATATTGATCTACTAACAGAAAATGTCATAGAAGAAAACACAGAATGGCTAAAATCACCACAATTCACTTAAAGCTAAGCTCAGAATCAATATGATGTAGACTTGAGTTGTTTGTAGTGGACTACAACAAAATACTTGCACAAATGTCATGTATTCCCAAGTTCCGTTGGACATCAGTGGGTGTAAGAACCTAGTACATATTTGACTTATTTTTAAAATTTCAATAATGTTCTTTCTTTTGAATTACACAAGTCAATCAATGAAAGTTGTGTCAGGTTTCTCCCAGACGTCATATATATATAAAAAATGCAAAGCACCGGAGGGTACTATTGAAAATCTTGAGCATCTGTAACAATTATGTCAAAAACATCGTAATAACTGATTCGATCGTAATATTTTGCATTATTTCTTTTACATTTATAGATTTGCAATGATGGCATGAGAGCATGAAAAAGATGAGATAAAAAAAAAAAAAATACTGGGGATTTATAGTGCGCCATGCCTCCCAGATTTGTAATACCACTCGGCCTCTGCACACTTTACAGGTGTTCGCTGACCACTGTGGCCCAAGTAAGCTCCATTCCACACCAAGCATCATTTCAGGTTCTGCGA
>JXSR01S002895.1:43244-54134 GCA_000969725.1 Ophiothrix spiculata | reverse complement strand
TCATGTAATTTTAATTTTCTAATGTGTTACAAAAATTCCAGAAATCATTTCCTTTGCCCTTTAAGCTACCAAATGATATGAATGGGAAAATATAACTACAACCTAAAAAATATTAAAAATTTCCATTTTTATTGGCACATTTTGAAATTAAATTTGCTGTGTATTTGATGTGTTTATTTTATTGTGCTTTATATTATCTCATGTACACCTGGATTATTAATAAATCAAATCAAATCTAAATGCGAGCAATGACTGCACACAATGCTCACATTTAAATTTTATTTCAAAATGTGCCAATAAAAATGGAAAATTTCAAATAAAAATATTACCTATACTAACAGTTAACTTTTATCAAAAAAGCATTATAAATTTTGAAACCAAAGAGATTATCTAGATCAAATGTATTTTTCTAGAGTGTCACTGATTAAGGGCCCTGTCAACCTTTTTTTCTTTCCAGAAATGGTTTTTGCTCTGTAACTCAGCAATAGATAATTAAAGTATACATTTCTAGAAGCGGATTTGCATACTGATCATTTTTTGGAAAGGTCATGTTTGGACAAAAATGTACTATTTTGGCAAAAATGTGAAAATATCTGTGAGAGTTAGGTCAACATGATGAGGTTGACATAACTTAGATCATATCTGACATACTGTACAATACTAAGGCATTGCTACATGATAGTGATTGACAGTAGATACATAATTGGTTACAACAATATTATTCTTTTTAAAAATGTTGGCATCATTTTAATATGTTACTGATTTTAATATAATACTGATATATGAATGAATAGCTGAGTTGATATGGTATATACTAAATGTCAACCCAAACTTTGTCAGTCTGACATCTTAGTATAGTGCATTGAGGATTTATGAATCAAACTGTTTGAAAATGAAATATTATGTCGATCATTTTCATGAAATATTATGTCGATCATTTTCATGAAATATTATGTCGATCATTTTCACTAAATACAGACATAAACTTACTCAATAGATAGTGCCAAGGATTATCCTGCTATCCTTTTTTTACAAAGTATTCCATTTTAAAATGCTCCTTTTTTACTGAATTTTTAAGTATTCCATTTTGAGTGTGTAATTGTGTTTTTGAAATATTTATATGTGTGGTTAGATTCTGTGCAATGAATTGTTTTATTATCATTTTATACTTGTATTATATTTTGTAAATTGTATGTAATTTGGTCTTTGGACCACCAAGTGCAATTTTAATAAATATGAAATGAAATGAAATTTTAAAAGTCATGTTTATTGATGTAAAGTGATTAAAAGCTGTTTGAGCATATTTGAATATAGCTCTTTGTGAGAGGTATGTTATAGTTTTGTTTACATAACTTCAAATGTTTCATAAACTGTCTTGAATAACTAATACATAGTCATGTTGACTATGTCTTTCATATACACATGTACTGTTCTTGAGGGGTTGCCAAATCTTAGTACTAATTTTGGTCATTTCGGCTAATGTACATACATGAAATGAAGTTGTTGTTGTAGTCCATAAACTGTGTGGTGTTTTAATAATAGACCCATCTGCAAATATTGATGTTAATCCCATCAGGGTTGAAATTAACCCTAAAAGAGCCAGGGGGGGGGGGGGGCGGAAACCGCCACCCCCTCTGGAATTTTTTTTATACCTCCGCCGGTTGTTATTTTTTCGCGCTGAAACTTCTTGACTTTTTTCCTTAAAGCCTTGCGCTTATTTTAAGACCATTTTTGTGAAAATCGGACCTAGGGTTAGGACGTGGCGTTCCGTAATGGCAAGCTGGGTCAACCGAAAAACTGACCAAAAACTGATTTTCAATGCAAATTACATACAAATCATGTTTTTTGTTATTAGGATACACTTCCACTATGTTTTATTGTATTTATTTGATTTATCTAGAGTAAGAACATGCCTAAGTATACTTTGCCACACATTTATGATAAAAATTGCAACTTTTGCTCGAAAAAATTGCGAAAAACGACGTTTTTGGCGATTTTCGACGCAACGTCACTTATGACGTCACTGTGACGTCATAAAAGGTCCGATTTTTTTGGTACCAATGGACTCGTGAGGGTCATAGCTATCCACCAGTACCCTACACTTGACGTTTCATCAATCGGTTTCCGAGATCGGAAGGGGACCCCCCCCCCCCCCCGGCTGTGAGATGGGTCGAAAAAGCCCGGCTCTTTGAGTGTTAAAGTATGTCTGGAAAGTCAATTTTAATTAAAAAATGCCATTTATCATCATACTATATTTATGTGCCCAATACTGATAATGATAGTAAGCGTTCAACATAAACAAAAAAATCTTTGTTGTATACAAGACAAGCTTGCCAGTGTTTGAGGTTGTCCCCAAAATATTCGACTTGTCCGTAATTTTTGTAATTTATTAAAGAGTTTAAAGAGTCCCTTACTCTGGTATATCTATCCATTGGACAATATGTGTCCCGTCATATCGAAAGGTACCTTAATACCGGCACAGTAAATTACGAGATACAGGCTATTGAAGCTTAGCATAGTCAAAAATCACGTCCAAGGTCGAATTTCTAATTTCATCAGAAACGTTACCTTTGAAGTGTATTCTATCATATTAATCAGGTTCAAACATCGAAAACATAAGACAAATGTTTTAAAAAACGAGATAAAAATCCTTTCTCCATTCACGTTTAACCAGTACAGAAACTTTAAACTTGATTTTCTCAGAAGTTTAGTTTTCGGAATCAGCCCGATACCTTTTACCAATTTGGATGTAACTTTGTAATCGAACATCCAATAACCAAAAGCAAGGTGTCATTTTAAAGCTTGAAATATAATCTTTCAGATGAGACCAAAAAAATCAACTTTAATTTTGCCGACCTTAAGGTACCTTTCGATATGACGGGTCACATATGTGACCGTCCAGCTCAAAACAGCAGTAAATGCCAGCTCTTTTCATTTTCACTTTTTTAAATATTTGCAAAGACCATGCTTTAAGGATAAAAATGAAACTTTAATGAACTTCGTACGATTTCCAGAAGTCAAGTTATGGTCCGTCAAAGGTTGTCAGGGAGTAAAACGTATAACTGAGATAAATGAGTTCAAAGAATAGTAAGCCGTATATTTTCTGTTGATCGTCTTAAGAATATGCAGATTGATTTCACATTTCCTATTATTTTTTTGAAATGAAACTTTGCTGGTATTTTGTAGTAAGCACTAAGATTGTGAATCTGTCAAAAAAAAACATTTTTGGCAAATTACGACCTTGACATGTATATTCACCTGTAGCGCAAAATGAAGTTTCTGGCATTTACTGCTCATACGAGCTGGAAGGTCACATATAAAGATTCATTAAGGTTGTCCAAGGTATTTTTAAGTTGTCTCGAACAGTGGACAAGCCTTTATGTTGAACGCTGGTGAGAGTTGACATGGTATATTCATCTGCTTGTGAGTAAAGTGGTTACAATCTTAAATTGTGCAATAGGCAGAATAAGAAAGCTGGAGGTGTTTGTTTGTATATCTATGAAAATATCTCTTACAATTTTAGAAAGGATATCAATGACTTAAATTTAAAGAATGTCATTTTAATCGAAATTGAAAGATGTAAATTGCAAAATATTGTTGTTGTTATAGTGCATAGACCACCTGACCAAAATCATGAACTCAACATTATTATATTGACAAAATCCTTTGTAAAATTGCAGGGGCAAGAAAACAAACTTGTGTTCATGATGGGGATTACAATATAAATTTATGATGTGCATGAGCCAACTGGGGAATTCTTGTCATAATACTCCTCGTATCCTAGCATGCTTAAACTTCAACCAAAAAATAACATCTACGTCAGCAAAATTGCAAAATACAAAATTAAGCAAGATTCAACCTACAGATATAAGCTTTATAATGATGTCTAATCACTAAGGGTGGAGATAATTAAAGCGCCGTCTATTTTAGAAGAATGTTGCCCTCTCCAGCGTGACTGCTTGTAAGTAACGGGAGAGGCCGACGTTCTTCTAAAATAGACGGAGCTAATTAAAGCACTTTTAGAAGAACGTCATCTTCATCAGCATTACTGGCAAGTTCAAGTTTCCATATTATCCCCCATAACTACATTTCATGTTTCACTGTTTTTGTTGTATATGGCATTTTATCTTTTGTTTGATTTTGATATTTTTTATGCATTTGTTGTGGAAATAAAATTGAATGAATGAATGATTTTGATATTTTTATGCATTTTTTGTGGAAATAAAATTGAATGAACAAAATGAACTTTTCCATTTCAATAACATCTTTTCACTTTCATCTCCATGGATGAGCTGATCTCGTTCAAATATGGCCCGAAATAAAATCATGTGATATCAAGAATTTGCGATGACTTCCATTTGCTTTAAAATGATGTTTTCTTTGCGGCTGCTTATAAGCACAAGCAAGATATCAATCGCAAACAAAATCATCGCAAATGGTTTGCAATGATTTTTTTTCATCGCAAATCAAAGTGAAATCGGTTTCCAGAAATCCATCACAAATTTGCAATGAAGTTTGGCATTTGTGATTGATTTAGACGTTAGGTCAATTCTATTTTATTGCAGATTCAAACAAAAATCCTTCAACGCCACACCAGTTTACAAAAATAGGGTTGTGATGAATGTGGAGTGTTTTGTGATGGTATATGACAGATTGAAAACCTCTTAAAACATTTTAAAATGTCATTTACCGCCAGGGACCATTCCACTTTTACCATGGCCCTATTTTTGTAAACTGGGTGGCGTTGAAGGATCATTTTTCGTTAGCTTTCAAGCATTCTCTTGGCGAAGTCAAGCGTGACCAGGACATTTCATCGCCTGCTTGTCACTCTATTACATATACACATTCCACATGACCACTCAACTTGAGCGGTGAAGTGACCTTGACCCATGCGTTGCCAAATCAAATTTGACCTAAAAATCGCGTTTTTCGACCCATTTGTGTTGTTTCCCCCTACCCCTACGTGACGGGGTTGATCCCAATCGGTGCTCAATTTTACACTTTACTAAATTACCTATCAGATCTGACCAAAAGCAACATACGTTTCCAGATAGTTTCCTTATAAACACCTTGTGAGATATGGCTGAATAAAGTGTTTGTGCGGAAATACTTTAAATGGCTAGTGTAGATGCTAATTTTGGAACTTCATTTAAAGCTAATGTTTTGCAAAAAGTTTAAGAAAGGTATAAACTTTTCAAATCCATTTAAGTCTCAAATTCATCAGTCGTCATATAACTGTCACATGCATTGTGCCCAATGCATGTATCTCAAAATGCCAAATTTAATGGAGGTTCATGGCAAATGGTTCGTTGCTTTTGAAATGGTTCTACAGGCGACTACACCGAATAAACTTTTTCAAGAGCCACTAACAAGGCTGCATAATTTGAGTAATGCAAATTGATGAAAAATGGCAGTTATTTCACTTACAACTTCCTTGCATTCATATGCGAGCGCAAGAAAGTCGTATCTACAATGGCTACCATTTTTTTAAATAAATTTGAATTGCACACTGTGGAATGTCCAGTCTTGCGCCAGTGGCTCCTGAAATGAAACCATTTCAAGAGCCACTGACATACGACAGGGACATTTTGACGGATGTTTCACTTTCTTGTGTCAAGGTGCTAAATTAAATAAATTAAATAATTAAATTTGGGACAGCCAATGCAGATACGACTTACTTGCACTCACATGACAGTATGTCCTTACCATTATCAGTCAAGAAGTTGGAGCCTTCTCTGGTGAGCAGTAAGTTTAAGACTTGTGCTTGCCAACTGACGCTGTCAAACTGACGTATATGTTCTATCACCTCCCACGATGGCTTGTTTTCTACAGTCTGTAATCAATTAACACATTCACTCTATATCTTACTATAGGCCAAACAAACATGTGTTGGATAGTAAAACAAAAATCTAGAATACAGGCTCCATTACTTGTAAAATGCAACCCTCACCTTGTATGATTGTTTATTGTTATAATAATGGGTGATTTTAACTGATTTGATTAAGATTTCAACTATACAATTTTAAATTCCAAAATCTATATCAGTTCGGCGGAACTCACATTTCAGATAAGTATCTGAATTTTGATATCCTGTATCAAAATTCTGATACCCGTATCTGAATTTGGATTAAAAATAGCTGAAACGAGATATCAGCTGAAATGAATATTCAGCTTCGCCGCGCACCATAGCGGTATGTACAAAAGTCATAATATTATCATCATTTGTCATCAAATTCTAAAAAAGTTTTGGCCGAATTATTTTACTTTCTGTGATCGGAACATGTTTTCAGGCTGTTCCGCTGGAATTGCACAGATACATTTATCGTAGATACAAGAAAGATTTCCTAAATGTACTTGCCAGCTTGCGCTATTGTTTTGTTACTTGCGCAACGACATGCGTATCAGAATTCAGATACCCCACCATATCTTAATTCTGATACGGGTATCAAAATTTTGATACTTGGGTATCCAAATTCAGATACGTATCCGAATTGTGAGTTCCGCCAAACTGATATACTATAGTGTGTCTCAATAAAAATTGTGCAAGTTTAAAAGCACCCTCTGTTGCGAAACCAAGAGCCTGAGGTAATATAATGGTACATCACAGTAAAGGAAAAACTCCAAGCTTTTAAATGCCTTTTGTTTTATTTCTTTTCGCCTTTGCAAACTAGAGATATGCTTCATTAAACACATATTTTGAAAATCCCATTTGTGCCACTTTTTCAGAAAACTGATTGAACATTGGTTTTTGATATTCAGTGCCTTTTCTGTAAAACTGTTCATTTAAAGGACCAGAATGTACAAATTACTCAATAGCATTAATCATGTATTGATCTTGAGCTTGAAGTGTGATAATAAGTGATAAGCTGTCCATTCATATGAGTAAATCACAATATTCAATAGGGATTCAGAATGTTAAAAAGGAGAATGGTGGTGAATTAACTTGAAAAACTCTTTTCTCTAACCTTCGTATTCATCTTTTCAAAAGAGATTACATAACAGCATCAAGAAGTATTATCCATGAAAAAAGAGGTTTAAAGTCCGGGAAGCAATGAAGATGCTTGCTCATTCGGACTTTAAGCACTCTATGGCAGTGCGAGTGCAGTTTACGTTTGATGAAAGAGTCTTCATGGTTCTGAAATATCATGAAACTAGAAACCCTAATGGGGTTCTTAGGCAATTCAGGAAATCCTATCGAAATACACGGACTCCCCGGAATACGCCTACCAATCGGTATGCCAAATATTTGGCTTCGGTGACAAGTACGAACTTAAATAAAAGAAATTCTGGTAGACCCAGAAATGAAAGATCGCAGCTAAACATCAATGATCCTCTGATAACATCAAGAAGAAACCCTTTGCCAAACATTTCAAGCACTTTTAATCCCATTACAGGCTTAGATTTAGCTTGGCACCCATGCATTAGGGTTTGCAGGCACTCTTTGAAGCCAGAAGACTTTCAAAGGCCTGTAAAATACAGCCAATGGTTAGTTAACACCCAGCAAAGGTTTCTCTCAGATGTACATTGTATTACGTGCATTAAGTCCGAATGAGCAAGCATATTCAATGCTTTCCTATACTGAATATTGCTAAGTGATTTACTCATATGGATGGACAGTTTATTACTTATTATCATACTTGTAGTTCAAGATCAATACATGATTAATGCTATTGAGTAATTTGTACATTCTGGTCCTTCAAATAAACAGTTTTAATAACAGAAAAGGCACTGAATATCAAAAAACAATGTCCATTCAGTTTTCTGAAAAAGTGGCACAAATGGGATTTTCAAAATGTGTGTTTAATGAAGCATATCTATAGTTTGCAAAGGTGAAAAGTAATAAAACAAACGGCATTTAAAAGCTTGGAGTTTTTCCTTTACAATGATGTACAATTATATTATCCTAGTCTTTTGGTTTTGCCACAGAGGGCGCTTTTAAACTTGCACAATTTTTATTGAGACACACTGTAGTATACAAACAGGCATTGATTAACCCTAACCCTGAATTGAGAGGTGCTCCGTTTTCTAGCCTAAGTCCAACTACGTCACAGTAGAAAAAAGCATGTTTTGACCGGGATTCGAACCCACGACCTCTGACTTCCCAAGCGAGGCACACCACTAGCAGGCCACCACGGGGCTGCTGCCCGGGCAGCGATTTCGTCCCCATATGCAACCCGTGTCTATGACGTATTTGGACTTAGGCGCATTTTGGTGTTTTTTGACAGTGAGCTTTAGTGAGTTCTTGTTGGGTTATGGTTAATAGAAGATTGTACTATACACAGCCACTTACCTGGAGATCATTAACCGTCCAGTCCCTGTCATCTTGGCGTGATTGTGCACTAGGGTGCCGGGTTTTCAGTGGTAAGATGTCAACGTTTAACTCTGACATAGGGCTAAATAACAACTGAGCAGCACTGTGTATACAAGAAGCAAAAAGTAAGAGTAGAGGTTAGCTGCTTACTTTTGATGATTGAAGGGTGAGTCAGGTGACACTGTTTAGGGTATCAAAAACTGTCATTTTCATGAAATAGAGTACTTCTTCTTCCATATAAGTGCCTGCTTCAACTTGAAGATTATCGCACTGTGATACTCTGGTCCTAGAGTTGATAACGTATTTTGACATACGGTCATGGTTGCCGGAGAAGGTTCCCCTACTCTTATTTTGAACGGCCGTAGCCTAGCCTGTGACGTTCTTTTACATCCGACAGTGTGTCGGGTACACTTCAGATGGGACCGACGGCTTTACGTGCCCTCCGAAGCACGAAGCAAGTAGAGTAAAGTTTCTTGCTTAGAGAAACAAGGAGACGTGCCGGGACCAGGGCTCGACCCCACGACAGATGAACTTCATGTGATTACGAGTCCAAAGCTCTAACCACTCGGCCACGCTCCCCTCTTTAAACTTTTTCAAACCCTTCTGTGAAAATGTTATCAGTAAAATAATGGTTTAGGGTGTGAATAGGGGAAAAAAGGTATATTTTGGCTTCAGAAAAAATCACCCATAAGGTTTTTTTTTGAAAAATGATGGTCACGCTATGCCTGCAACAGTGTACTTGAGTGATGCCCCCGGGATATTCATTAGCATCTTCTCCAAAATAAAGATGCTTAAGGTGTCTGGTCCACGCGTACCAGTCCGCGCTAGTTTCCGAGTTGGTAAGTGCCGCAATACACATGCGCATATACTCTGAGTAGTGTTTTGAAGCTAAAAATTGCCATATTTTATTATTTTTCTGGAAAATTAGTTAGGTGACCCCCAATTTTTATTGTTTTATTTGAAAAAGCATACTTGTGTGCAAGTTTTGTGAAAAAAATTAACAAAAACGCTCGGGCAGATTTTTTGAATCAACACTAAATACAGGGATGCAAGTCACTGAAGTTCAAATTTCCTGAAAAGTTGCCAAATATCAAGGAAAAGAGCACTTTTCCTATTCTTTTAATTGGGACAACATTTCCTGAAAACAAGGAGACGTGCCGGGACCGGGGCTCGACCCCACGACAGATGTACTTCATGTGATTACGAAAAGAGCACTTTTCCTATTCTTTTAACTGGGACAAAACAAGACATTTTCAGTAAAATTTCCTGAATTCAGGAAATTTCCTGAAAACTTGCATCCCTGTAAATAATGTCACTTTTGCCACATTTCCCATAGACCCCTGTATTAATTTTGTTCCCCAAACCTCCAAAAATGCTGTTTTTAAACCAACTCTCATGCAAAAACGAGTCCGGTGACCGCACAATTTTATTTTAAAAATCGGTTCTATATACATCGATAAAATATCATTCATGCAGATTTTTACTAGAAATCTTTGGGCAGATCTATCATGGATCAGACAGCCATTAGAAGTCTTTATCCTACCAATGATTGTGTGCACAAGACTATATTTCTTGCATATTTAATAATAGTTGTAGAGAACTTCATTGCTCTTTGAAAATGATTTTATTCATAGATTCATCATCTTATCATTCTGTCATTTTATTCATAGATTTTCAAACAAAGGGATACTCTGTTTGAACCATAGATATAGAGGTGAGATCCCTGACTTCATAAACCTACACGTGTAATGGTGTCGGCAGCCATATGCATGGAGCTTAAATTGGGGTATTTGGCTACATTCCGTTCCGACCAAAAACAAAAGCCTCCAAGCTTCGGTTGCATGTAGAAACAAACTGCCTAAATAATACTTTACTTGAGTAATTCACCAATCTGCGTGCAGATGTGTGTGCATGTTTTCAACTTCACGCATTATGACAAGATGCAACGCAACATCAGCAAAACCCTGAATGCCCCAATTTGATCCCCATGCTGGAATCAAAATGGCGTCGAGTCTGGGATCTTCTCTCTAAAGCTATGGTTTGAACTCTGCTTAATTACAAAAGGAAATCTATCACAATTCTATTTGTGTCTCAAAACCATTATTTGTAATTGTAATTTTAATTTAACAGAGAGGTATTCCAAATCAATGATAATCAAGTATTCATTAGACATCTTCAAACACAGGTATGAGATGCTGACATCGAAAATCAAATCAAATCAATGTGAAAAAGTGGCGAATGATAACACATATTTTTTTGGAATACGTAAATACACCGTCACCTGAAGAACTATTTCAAGAGCCACTGACCCAAGACTAGAAAATATTTCTATAGTGTTCAATCCAAATGTATGAATAATGGCAACTATTGCATACAACTCTCTTGCACTCATATGACGATTTCTTACCATCCATCAGGCACTTGGAAGTCCAAATGTTCCACAAACGAAGAGGCGATAAGCGTTTGAAGTCTGTCTACCCTAATACGGATTCCATTGCATTCACCCTTCTTGAACATGGCTAGCATATCCAACATCTCAGATACCTGGGTACCACTGTGGAAAAAAGGCATTTATATAT
>JXSR01S002895.1:26156-39005 GCA_000969725.1 Ophiothrix spiculata | reverse complement strand
TTCGGGGAAGAAAATTACTAAACTGTAGGCTGTATTTACTCAAAACCATTTTTGATCAAAATCTTATAGTATTGCTTTAAGTCATAGAACATGAGCAAATTTTAACTAATTCATTTTATATACTACATAAATAAATTTAAGAGAGTTGATTGGTTTGAACACGATCACATGATTTCAAATAGTTTGGACAAAAGACTATTTACGGCTCTAATGAACTATTTACGGGTCTGAAAAGACTTATTTACGGCTGACGTCATCAAAATCTGATGTGCGCAAGTGTTCTTAGCGCTAGTGGACGTTTTGTGATTTGTGAACATGAATAATAACATTTTAAAAATGGGCAAGTAAAAATCACATTATGAAATTTATTAAAGCAATATATAAAACAAATATATACTGACTTTTTCAGATCTCTGGATTAAAACTATGGTCCTTCAGTGACTAAAATTATGCTATTTTACTTCGGGGCTGTGCCCCTCAGTAAAATAGCAATTTTAGTCACTTCAGGCCCATAGATCTTCAAGTCAGTATATATTTGTATAATAGATACCTCTTCAGAAAGTCATCTTTAAATAAAAAGTCTTCAAAACAGTATAAGCCTCAGGCTTAGAAACACATTTATTCTTTTACTCTGTCTGTTTCTGAGACAAAATTCCCTGCTGAAGAATACTGTAAATGTAAATACTGTAAATCGTGCAGAGCAAATTTTGCACACTGATAATTTTGCACCATTTTGTGTTTTTAATTTTTGCATATGTGACTTTTTTGAGATGGTGGTATATACAAACAATTATTTGCGGTATATTTAATTTCACGCTTGACAAATTAAGTGTAAATAACACGAAAATAACACTTTTATACGTACCTTAATATCATCCACTAATAGTGACATGTCCTGGTACATGTAGAAATCAGAGAGCTCAAACTGTAACGGATAGCAGAGCACAGTGCGGCCAAGAATCCTGTAGATCTTTGATGTGCCTATGCTACCGAATGGGCGGGACGGTCTGCCTGTTAGATTGAGTTTCTTATTATGACCAATGTATTTGTAGGCCTGTGGGTATGAAGAAAGAAAAGACACAAGCAAATATTTAACTTCGATTTAACAATGGGTAGCATAGTCACACATACTCAGATCTTTGATCTTTATGAACCTATTCAACTAAGGGCATGTTCAAACAGAAGAATTTGGTCATGACTATATTCTCGCTCGTGAGCTGCTCACAAGCAAATTTCCAGTGTGAATGCAATTATAGAAAGTGTCTCGCTCGTGACTAAAAGTGACGCACCACTAGTTTAGTCCATGTATGAACGAAACTGCAAAGTTGTCTCCCTCGAGAGCAGCCCACGATTAGTCATGACTATTATGTGTGAACACAGCCTAAGTAGCCTGCCTAGATCTGCGCTTCATGGTATATCTAATATATTCATTGACCTACCCGCCAACTTATTATATATTACACACACAGATATGATGGCATTACACACACTATTTCATGTTTCTAGTAAGGTGGACAGATGATCTGGTTGATGGTGACAAAATGCAAGTTACAGTTCAATATAGAATTTTTTTGATACCGATGTCATCTTTTGATGCGAGTTAACATTATTTTGAATGAACCACAGTGCCTTATCATAGCAAAAGAAACAAATCGGTTGACGGATCACCCATCAAGATAGCGAAACTACTTGTGATGGTTAATAATTTGCTGGATGACTAGTAGAAACACAGTATATGATCTTCAACTAAGTGTTTCTAGTCTTTCTCACAGCTTACCTTAATGAGTTCACAAGGTGGCCATATCTGTATAGGTTCTACCTGTGTTGGAGTCTGTGTTCGTCTACCATATGTCTTCCTGCTAGCCTTTCTCGCAGCTTACCTTAATGAGTTCACAAGGTGGCCATATCTGTATAGGTTCTACCTGTGTCGGAGTCTGTGTTCGTATACCATATATGTCTTCCTGCTGGTCTTTCTCACAGCTTACCTTAATGAGTTCACAAGGTGGCCATATCTGTATAGGTTCTACCTGTGTTGGAGTCTGTGTTCATATACCATATATGTCTTCCTGCTAGTCTTTCTCACAGCTTACCTTAATGAGTTCACAAGGTGGCCATATCTGTATAGGTTCTACCTGTGTCGGAGTCTGTGTTCGTATACCATATATACCTTCCTGCTAGTCTTTCTCACAGCTTACCTTAATGAGTTCACAAGGTGGCCATATCTGTATAGGTTCTACCTGTGTCGGAGTCTGAGTTTGTATACCATATGTGGCTAGAGTTGCTTGTAGACGTGCGCTTTCTGCAATAAATACCATCTGTACTGTCATGTCCTTGGGAGTACCCTAGCAAAACACAAAGTGCACATTTATGTACTATATGAAATAAATCTGATTACGTATGAGCACACACCATTAAATCAAGGACTATTTGAATGAATCAACAGTTTCAATTTATTAATTAAGTGCAGAGATGACACAGGAAGGGTTCAAAATTTCTTGCAAACATATAAAAACTTCAAATTTACTATAGTTCATGAGATTTGTTTATGCAATGAACGCTTGAGTTTGCCCAGGGGTCAAGCTGGTGTCAGGGCTCACTTCAACTTGCAGGGGTTTGAGGGTAAGGTGATAAAGAGCTGAAAAAATGGAAAAAAAAGGCTGAAAATGAAAGAAAAAACTGAAATTATGACTCTCTTGAAGGTATAAAAAAGCTGAAATCAGCTAAAAAGCTGAACTCTCACATCCCTGAACTTGCTCGAGGGCGGACTAAAATGTTCATGCATAAACAAATCTCATGAACACTGTTCACGCTAAACCCACACATTTTCGTGATACAAAAAATGCAAAAATTCAGAGTTTGGGGTGCTCACGGAAGTTTAAAAAATGCCACAAAGTAGTGAAAAATTGTCTTAAAAATCTTGACTTTTGTGTTGATTTGAAAAAAAAGGGAATAATTAATAATTGAGCAGCAATCAACAGCTTAATAAACCCATTTTAGCAATAATTCAAGGGTTAATTACGATGTCAAATTGAACAAACAAACACCCTTATTTCAAATGATGGTCTATTTTTAGCGCGAGTATCGATAATCAGTCACCACTTACGCACGTATTGGTCCCAGGGAGGTGTTAACATTTGTTTTAGATCATGTTTGGATAATTTGGTGGTTTTTTTCAGTATTTTATTGTAGAAATAGTCTTAATTTGTATCATGAAATTTAAATTTAGTAACATGGAGAAATTAGGTCTTTAGTTCACACATACCCATAACTTACGTTTTACCTTTCAAATGAAGTAAAATGATTTAAAAATTGATGGAATCAAGTTTGTTTACAATGATATAGTCGCCATATTTCTCTGATGACAGCACGAAGAATTAAGCAAAGATTGTACTTTCAATCAGAACACTTGTAATTATTATCTTTTGGCAGCAATGAATAAATGATGTACATACATAGTCATGTGATGGCTCTCGGCTAATCACAACCTCAGATACTAAACAAGCTTTAGTGAATAATCAATTTACCTCAAAAGCTGAGTATCTTGTATTGGTTTGCCTTGACTTTCCCCTCAGTGTGATATCTAAGTATCGGCCAACAGGGTCTAGATCATTCACATCTAATAATTTTTCCACTGAAAACAAGAATAAAAAAAACACAGAGCAAAGTGAAGTTGATTTTATGTTGCTAGTGGCTGATTTATTATACCTCCCGATTTTGTTTTGGATAATCAGAAGCTAGCAAGTATAAAGCCTCTGTTACACATTAATGTACAGAGCCAAACGTACGCCTAACGCACTTAATCTCGCTATGGTTTTGTTTGTGACTGTCGTTCGTCATGTGTGTTCTTTAGAGGTACTTTCAATACGTAATCCATATGGTTATGTCCGTTATGCATATTTTCAATTCGAGACATGGTTAAAGGGGCATTGGACAAGTTCAGCATCATCCCAAACATTTCCCCAAGTATTTTAAGATTTTTGCATCATTTGATGTATTAGCGGTCATAATGACAGCATGGAAAGATTTATTGTCAAATTCAACCCCTATCTGTCAAAATATTTAGATAATCTTTTAGTTTTAATTATCGTTGTCGACAACGATAACTACTGCCCTCTATAGTTAAATTTTTAAAATTGGCATTTCAGGAGATCTAGTGCAAACTCCAAATTTCTTTTGATTTGTCTGCAATCTATGTGAAAGGAATGTTTTACAAACATATCTTTGGCTCTTTTTTGATATATAGCATCAATAAATATGTCTAGAGAATAGCCTCATACCCAAGATCAACAAACAAAATAAAATTCAAATTTTTGACTTTTCTGAAGGTTTGATCAAAATTCTGCCAAAAGCTGATAATTGTCTGTTATTTTCTAAGGTATGAAGTGTAAATCATCTTTAAATAAAATTTCGAAATTTTGTCCAATGCCCTTTAAGTCTAAAAGTTTTCTACATATTCTAGCCATATTCTGCCCTTCAATGGGCATTTAGCAAAGACCTTGGCTGCTGTGCCGATTTACCAAGAACATGCCACTATTATACTCACTTAGTAAGCATGCTATGATGTACATGGCTTGACCCCACAGGAAGATATTGTTGCCTTGACCCTCAATGCTCGGTAAGCGCACTTGGCTGTGTGGTAGTTTGCGTTCTCCGTCTATGTGGTCTCTGGTGACATAGTAATACTTTGGCATTTGATAAAGACCTGAGAAAGAGGAAAAATGTGCAAGCTTGATGTTAGTTATACGTTGGCATTTGAGGACAAATGTGTAAGTTGCTGTAACAGTAATATATTGGGAATTCATAAAGACCCGAAGGAGAGGAGAAAATGTGTCAGCTAGCTATGCGATATCCTTACATAGCTAACATTCCTATGCAAAAAAGCTCCATAGAGGTGCCATTTTTAACCATGATTATACATGGTTAACTATAATGGCTAACCATAATTAACCATGGTTAACTATGGTTAGTCGATAACTATTTTCAAACATGGTACACTATGGTTTTTGACCATGGTGCCATTTTTGAAAAACATGCTTGATATAGGAGATATTGGATAGCAATCAAAATTTACCGCAAGTGCATTGATTTTGTCTCAATTTACGAGCATAATGGAATGCACATTTATTAATGTAATTCATACACGACAGAAAAATAATTTTGTACCTTTTGTGAAAAGAAAAAAAGCCTTTATATGACCATCAAAGTCCAAAACTTCTCTAAACTAAATAATTCATCACCAAACAAAAACAATGAAACATTCATACGCACTTAACACCCGCAACGCAAACCAGAACGCAACAAGCTCAGTGCATTGTGAAGTTCCACTGCACTCTGAAACTTTATATTCTTGCATTCTGATTGGCTAGGTGACACACAGAGTGTATGAATAAAATATCAATAAAAGATATAATGTTACTTAGTCCAAGAAACATGGAGGATTTTACTTTAGTGAAGATGGCAGCTATTATGTAATAAAAAAACAAAACATGATCCTAAATGTGATTTTTGGCTGACTTATTAGTAAGATGTGTTTTGAAGATATGTGGGCTGCTCTGGCAAAATGAGAGGAAAGTCGCAAATCTACATTTTGAATAAAGTAAAAATAGGGTGAAAAAGTCAAATTTTGTTTTTTTACATAAAACGCATCCATGCATAAGTGTTTACAGGTACCTAACGTTTTGAAGGTCAACTTTGCCAGGAAATGCAATTATTCAAGGTTAATTGATTGCTTATTGCTATTATACACCGTAGTAATCAGTATCTTTGAAATCGATTAGTAGCTAATTATCTTGCAATACTTTCGGTGGACTGCTATGGATTTAAATCTCTAAATGAAGAATGGAGAAAGAAAGTGTGACATATTATATATCATTCAAAAGCTAAGATTATAGTGAATTAAAATATGTCATAAACTCAATTTTGAAATTTGCGACAGTCCTCTCATTTCGCCAGAGCACTTCCCTCTACAAGGGTCATTCAAATATATTCAGTGGACTGCTTTGGATTTTGATCTCTAAATGAAGACTGGAGAAAGAAAGTGTGACATATTATATATCATTCAAAAGCTAAGATTATAGTGAATTAAAATATGTCATAAACTCAATTTTGAAATTTGCGACATTCCTCTCATTTTGCCAGAGCACTTCTCATATAGATTGTAGGTTTAGGGAATGAGACTAAATAATTTAGCCCAATTTGGACATGGTATGTCAATTCACTCACCTGAAGGCCTAGGAAGCAGCAATGGTTTGAGTAGTTTATGGTATTCTTCTACTTGTTCTTCATCACCTTTGAAGATGCCATCAATTATCATGAAAGCAAAGAACATTGGCCACTCACATTCCACCGAGTCAAAACTCTGCTCAAATAAAAAAAATGAGAAAGCAGATAAGCACAAATGACAAGACAAATGATGTACACTGCCTGGTTAAATTGTAGACATAATAATTTCTGGGGTTTCACGTAAAGTACACAATTGATATTTTCACAACAAACGATAATGGGTTGGCTGGGTTGGAGTGTCCATATCTTTTGACTCCACCTTTTTGTTATATTTGTGGTGAAGGGATCAGTTCGGCAGAACTCACAATTCGGATACGTATCTGAATTCGGATACCCACGTACATTTTTTATCCAAATTGTGATACCTGTCTCAGAATAAGGATATGGAGGGGTATCCGAATTCTGATATGCCTGTCTTGGCGCAGGAAACAAATCGATAGCGCAAACTGGCAAGTACATGTAGAACATCTTTCTTGCATATATGATAAATCTATCTGTGGAAATGACATTTCCATCTGTGCAGTTCCAGTGGGACAGCTTCGAAACATGTCCTGATAGCTCCTTATCACAGAAGGCAAAATAATTAAGCCAAAACTTTCTTAGAATTTAGATGACAAATGATACTAATGCTATTGACTTTTATACATACCGGTATATTAATTTCAGCTGATATCCCGTTTCAGCTGTTTTTAATCCAAATTCGGATACGGGTATCAGAATTTTGATACGGAGTATCCGAATTAGGATACATATCCGAATTGTGAGTTCCGCCGAACTGGGATTGCCACACCACCTGCCTATCAAATCTAATCTGCTAAATTTCAACATGAGTATTTTAGTGCTCATATAATACCCCTTTAGTCTATGTCGTATTTGGACTTTGGTGAATTTACTAATCTACTTTTATAGCCTTTTGGATATTTAGGGTAAGGTGAGAGGTCACCCCACACTCACATGCCCCTCACTAACCTCAGCCGGAATCCTAACCTCAAAAGGTGGTTTCCACCAGGATTCAAACATGTAACCACTCATACCCCAATCCGATTTCAACCTATGCCAAGCTATAATTGACAAGTGATGCCTAGGCAGCAATTTGGTACTCATAAAACCCCCACCTAAAACATATCTGGATTTATTGTTTGTGGCAGTAATTCGTGAACACATACTCAAAGTCGTGAGCATTTTTACCTTGAATATGTATGCTCGTGTGGGAGATGACATGCGTGATTGCGACACGTTCACGAATAAAATTTACAAACAATAGGTGGTTTTACCGATTTAACTTTTGTAGCCTATGGAATCATCAGGGTTACGACCTATTATAATTAGAAGCAAGTTACCATACACATACATACCTTGAGTTCAGCAGGCCGATAATACGGCCTATTCTGGTCTTCTAGTACTGTGCCAAAGCCGTCTCTCAAGAACCTCCTGAAGCCGTAGTTGCCTTTGAGTTTGCGAGTCAGCTTCTCAAATGTGATCTCCCGTAGTTGATGGTTATCTACTGCAAATGCAGGGAAACTGGCCATTGGGATCAAAGAAGCATCTGTATTCTGAAATTAAATATTATGAAAGACAGCATACTTTATCATGATGGTCCTGTTATGTCTGTGCCCATCTGGGTCTGCATGAAGCACAGACCATGATGTGCCTTCTCAACCAGTTACTGCCTGTCCTCCTGGAGCTCACTACATATATACCTTTCTCTTAGCAACATACTTAACAACGAGTGCATCAGGGTCTACATAAAGCTACGATGTGCCGTCTCTACCAAATGCTGTCAGCCTTCCAGGATCCCAGGGCTAAATACCTTTAAACTGCTTTCTCTTGGTACCAAACTTTCTAGGATGGTTCTGTTATGTCCATGTGCATCGGGGTCTACATAAAGCACAGACCATGAAGTGCCCTCTCTACCAAATACCACCAGCCCTCCTGGACCCACTACATACCTTTGAACTTCTTTCTCTAGGCAGCAGACTTTCCAGGATGGTCCTGTTAAGTCAGTGTGCATCAGGGTCTACATAAAGCACAGACCACAATGTTCCCTCTCTACCAAATGCTGTCAGCCCTCCAGGAACCCACTAAATACCTTTGAACTGCTTTCTCTAGGCAGCAGACTTTCCAGGATGGTTCTGTTTTGCCATGTGCATCAGGGTCTACATAAAGCACAGACCACGATGTGCCTTCTCTTCAAAATGCTGCCTGCCCTCCTGGCATCCAGTACATACCTTTGAACTACTTTCTCTTGGCAGAAGACTTTCCAGGATGGTTCTGTTACGTCCGTGAGCATCAGGGTCTACATAAAGCACTGACCATGATGTGCCTTCTCTTCCAAACAGATTGAAACCATTAGCTGCTTCCAATGCTGCCTTGGCCATGCCTATAGAGCTGTGGGAAATAAAAAAGGAAAGTGGTCAAAGAGATGTGTGCAAAGTCGAGGGAGCCTGTGCAAATAGAGGGTTTGCACGATGCGAAATGCACCATACACACAGATTGTTTTCTTTGTTTTTCCTCTGCCATGTGGTCCACCAAGATGGCCGTCTGTATTTTGAAAATATCAAAATCAGTTGTAACTGTTGATTTACTGCATGTCATGATTTGCAATTTTAACAAAATCGATGTGCAATGATTAATGTCACTTTATTTTAGATTCAAGTAAATTTTATATGCAATGTATCGCAGCTATAAAGCGGAATTGAACATACAAATATACATGAAATACAAAGAAAACCAAAAATAATGATCAGTGAAGCAGAAAAAATGCAGAAGTGCAAAGGAATGATGTCAAGAAACAGCAGAAAAAACTACTTATTAAGCAAATTAATGAAGTATGGGATAAGTATTTCAAATTTAATGAAATGCTACAGGATTTCTTGTTTCTGCTCATGCGAACATGGTGGACAGATGGTGCTGTGAGTGCGATATGACATCACATGCAAACCCAGATAGAAAAAAGTAGGGGAAGAAAGGAGAAATGAAAGGATTAATTGTTTGGGCTAAACAGAGGAGATTCACACAGGACCCCACACACCACTGGTGAATTATATTCCGACACATGTATAGGATAAGAAATACAAATAAATACAGAAAACAAAACGGAAGTTGATGAAGTAATTTTGCTTTTCAAATAGTTTTTAAACTGCTTGTTCTGAATTTGGAATGATAGAAAGATATTAGAAAATTACAATTGATGTATCCAGATAACTCTTGAATTGGCAACCTATTGGTGAACTGCAGGATTCAATTGAAATGCTTGGGCAGGGCATAGGAATAAATTTTGCTGTTTGGGAGCATGAAGTAATTTTGAAATATTTTCTGCAAGAAAGTAACTGTTTTAGCGGCTTGCCGCGATTGTGAGCGGTTTGCTGCAAAGTTATAGCGGGTGGGGTCCAGGGGCCTGCCTTAGGGTTTAGCTATATTTGAGACCCCATTTCTTTCAATTTTGTAGTATGTTGAAATTTGAAAAGGTTTACAAAACCATTTTTTCTGTTGGTTTTTTTTTTTTTTGACTGCCTCATTTTGCCTGTCGGCCGTGATTTTTTTCTGGGAGCGGCGCTCCCATGCTCCCGTGGATTTCGAAGCCCTGTGCTTGGGTATGCAAGATGGCTTGACCAACACATCTATAATTGGCCTGCACATCCATAAAATTGTTGGTATCTGCTGTCACCATATTTTGGTACCACAGTATGAATATATTGAGACAAAAACCACATATTTCTTAGTCAATACTCCCAATTAGACCTAATCTTTCCTTGGTGTGTTTTACCTTGCATTGACTTCACATTTGCCTGTGTTATATTTGCTGCTTCTTTCCCACAGTGTGCTTTACCTTGCATTGACTTCACATTTCCCTGTGTTATATTTGCTGCCTCTTTCCCACAGTGTGTTATATTTGCTGCCTCTTTCCCACAGTGTGCTTTACCTTGCATTGACTTCACATTTCCCTGTGTTATATTTGCTGCCTCTTTCCCACATGCCAAAGTCGGGAGTCCTGTATGCTCTTTCGACATAATATACTAGGTTCTGAACAAAGGCTACTTCATCTAGAGTGTATATGATCTGAAATGATAATAAAGGTAATCTTCTGTAAGGTGGATTGAAAAGATGTTTCTGGAAAATAGACACTGAATTTAGAATCACTTGAGCAGATAAACAAGTAGAATACTTAACACCAGATATACACAAACACAGGCTTAAAGTATGTTAGACCAGGTCTTAACTATGCATTAACATTAATAATTTTCCCTTTTTTGCAGAGGGTGGTGGTCGTGGCAACTGTTACTGGTTGCCGGGCGGTATACACGGTATCGTTGCCGATCCCAGTGACGTCATGTCCTATACCGCCTCTGGCGTGAAGCCGTTGGGATTCGTGGAAAAACACTACTTCTGGGATGATCACTAAAATTATTTTCGTAACCGGTAAAAAAATATGATAACATATATAAAAAGTGGGGTTCACGCGTGAACCCCAGCGGATTTGGAATGACATAATTATGTTGATTACTATAAGAACACTTTTGTATTTTTTAAGCTAAAGGTAAAAATATGATCTTTGGAATTTTTTCTTCAATACATGAGTCACGTGACCCAATAGAAATACACGTAAATCGTACCCTAAATTTGCGTTTTAGAAATCCCTCGTCCCTAAATCTAGTGGATGCTATTTATCGTGTCCGCCACCGCCTGCTTTTTTGTTTCATTTTTTCGGGTGTTATTCTTGGCCCGGAGAGGATTCACTCACATACAAAAGTGATGTACGAGTGCCATAGTGACAAATTGGGTAATAAAGGGGGTATTTCAGTGACAAAGTGCCTAAACATGGGGGATCTTACAGCAAAATTCATAGGATCAATCCAGGTAAATGGCCAAAAAATTGCCAAATTTCGACGAATTTAGCAAAATGTTTAAAAAATTACATCAAATCAATATGAAGAAAATGGTTCGTTTTTGAGTGACAAAGGATGTTTTAGTGACAATGCATTTAAAAAACATGGGGTAATTGAGTGTCAGTTGGTAAAAATATGGGGTCATTCAGTGAGTGGGAGCAAAAAAAAAGTGAGGTCTTTTTTGGTGGCGCATATCTCAAAGTTGAGTGCTTTTCCCGGATTCCTGGATGTGCAACTGACAACTTCATCAAGCTGCTTTGAGCACCAAACCTAAGGAACGCACCATTAGATTTCCAGGGGGGAGCAGGAAGTTGGGTTTGGGGTTGAATTTTTTTTTTTTGTGTCCCGTTCGGGGGCGAATTTTTTGCCTTAGAAATTACTTTTTTTTTCCCCTATTCCATGTTCAGGGGTGATTTTTTTTCCTTCTGCCTATGGAGGGGGAATTTTGTTTTTTGAAAAACTTCCTGCTCCCCCCTGGAAATCTAATGGTACGCCCCTAAGTGACCAAAGCAATCCACACCAGTTGGTGAAGGGCTTCCCAGGGACAATCCCCCAAACAGTTTTCCAAGTCTGCATTGTCATTGATACTGTGTTGAAGTTTATGTATAAATACACTTTGCACTTTTGAAGAGAAACATGGAGATTAATTTATCAGTGTATCAATAAAATTTTAACATAAGGGACCGTTCACAAACACTTGTAAGGGGGGGGGGCCTGATGCAAAAAGGGGGGGGCCTTAAAATTTTTCATCCTCCTAAGACAAAAATTACCACAAATTTTCTGGTAAAAATCGAGTTTACATTCTTTTCTATGGGGTTGACCACTAATTTTTGTCGCAAAAAGGGGGGGGGGGGCCTTAAAGGGGAGGTCGAAAAGGGGGGGGGTCCCAAAAAATTTCCGAGATTTTTTTTTTTTTTGCATCAGGTCCCCCCTTACAAGTGTTTGTGAAAGGTTCCTAACCAACAATCTTAAACCTAGCAAACTAGTAAATTGTAGGTTCTCTATGAGATACATAACATAAAAAAAGGAAATATTAATCCTGGCTTTTGAGTCGGTTTTAATTTCACTAACAAATATGCCCTTTATCAACTATATTGCGATGTTTGATGTTCACTAAACAAATATGTTCTATTCAATAATTTTGATTATATCATTCTTCAGGAGACACAAGGGAAAAATGAGAACAAAAGTAGGAAAATGTCAAAACATATGACTTTTTCCCAGGTGCTTTCCTAGTATTTTTTTACAATGATATACTTGGATGGTATACATGTGATAGTCCAGCATGAACAAGCTGTAAATGTGACCTCCTTAAATTTTGCCTATTTAAAATATTTGCAAAAACCCTGTTAAAAGGATTACAAAACCACCTCGGTGAACTTCACTTGACAGTAGGTAGGTCAAGATATGATGCATTGAAGGTTGCTATGTAGTAAAATGGTGGAACTAAATATGAAATCAGACTAAATGCAAACACAAACGCATCAAGCTTGTGTAGATGGGAGTTTTGATATGGGCTGATTTCACTAACATTTAGCGTTGGTCGCTAAACCCCTGTTATGATCGCTAACTCCAAAAATGATCACTAAATCATTGTGCACTTATTGTCAACTCTCCTATATCTTCAACACAGGCCGGCAAACAATGCACCGTGACCTCACGCACACACTGTGTGTTGTAG